>PKRV01000612.1:2056959-2239129 GCA_003709505.1 Hyphantria cunea
TTATCTGTCCGATATTATTATAAATATATATTATTAATAAATAACATATTTACATTATCATATTAATACACATAACATTTAAGTAATAACCTATCTTATCTTATCACTTCTGTCGGGCGTCCCGAGTCGCACACATTTATTTTATTCACCAACTATTTGTGAATCGACCTGAATGACCTATCTGTCTGTCCGCAGTTTACCTTAGTTTTTGATAACTCTAGGAACCTTGGACCACAGCCTTATCCCAGAAATGCAGAAAGCTCGCTCCTTTCCGTATTAGTATTATTTTATTATTAGTATTATTTTAATTATTTGTACACCTGCATTGAGTTGATGTAAAATATGTTATTTTGTTCAATATTGTTCTCATGTAAGTGACGATTGTCTTAATGAGAAATAAAAAAAAAAATGACTAATGTAATTTTTATCACACCGACAAAGTGGTAAAGGTTGGATGAAAACTCTATTTTCATAGAGTGATTGATAGATTTAAGGGGAAATTTTAGAAAGTCAAGTTTGTTATGGGTTAGAGATTATTTCTGAAAAATCAGTATATTGTGAAGTACTAGTAGTGTAGTATACAATTAAAGTTTTCTGAGAAAAACTATCATGTTATAAGGCATTCTTTATTTAAGGTTTACTTCAACAGACATAAATCCCAAAGACTTTTTTAAATTCTTGATGTTAGTATGTTTTTTTTTTCAAACTTAATATTATCATAAACTTTAAAATATTATCGCGGACTTCATAGCAAAATTCAAACATATATTTAAATTTTAAATGGAGTCAACCTTTAACACAAGCAATCTAGTAAAATAAAATGTATATATTTTTATCGTTTTACAGATAACGAATTATCACATAAAATGTACAGCATCTATTTAAAGCCGGTTATAAATAACACATGTCTTTTGGCTTTGTCAATATATTTATAAATATTTTCATGGGAATTCACGCCTTTTTTTATTTATTCAGCGTGTTATTTAAAGGTATTACATACCTCTGATTTGCCTGATGTTTTGCCCAGGTTGCACTAGTCGTGGTCACAGGCTGACAGTCAGCTTATGACGTGCATTAATACTCGTGAAAATAATTATTATGTCATGAGACGCGAAAGTTTAAAACTTTGTAATCGTTTTATATAAAGCTTCGTTTAAAAGCTTTTAACGTTTAAAACTCACAAAATACCGCTTAGTATAGCGATAATATTGATCATTTATGATAATATTCAAGTTGAACATTAACACATAACATATTTTTGCATATACTTAACGTAACGAAAGTTAAGTCATTATTTTTTGTGTGTATTAAAATATTAATTTAACCGTTTATATACGGCAGTGGACTACGATGCTGATGATTAAAATATTTTCCTATTATATTAAATTGAATGCGTTAGCGAAGAAATCCGTTTTTACGTCGGTGTGGAGTGTTTCTTATCAGATGGAATAAGCCCTCGTTCTTTATGTAATAAGGGGCAAACGAGCAGTATTGTTTGACGGTAAGCGATTACCGCCGCCCATGGACGCGTCACAAGTGCGTTGCTGGCCTTTGGAGGATAGGGAGGGCGATGGTGGGAAGGGGTGTGTAGTGTATGGGCCTTCAGTATCCTCACTCATTCCGTGAAACATAACGCAAGCGCTGTTGCTGTTGCTGTTGCGCGCCTTAGTATCAATCCGGTCGAGCCGGACTATGACGAAGCATGGCTCTCCCACGGATGCGTTATCCTTAAACTAGGATTTTTTTATGGAGTAGTGGGCAAACGAAAACAGACGTATCGCCTGATGGTAAGCGATTACCGCCGCCCATGGACAACCGCAACACCAGAGGGAAGGGTTGGAGTATGGGCCTCCGGTATCTTCACTCACTCGGTGAAACACAACGCAGGCACTGTTTCAGACCAGTTTTCTGTGAGCCAGCCCATGCATGCTAAAGCGTGGCTCTCCCACGGTATGTATTTAAAAAGATTCCATTTTAGGAACATACCTATCCGATGTTGTGTAGGAATTCACAAACTTCTTCTTCTTGGTCTTCGTTTAACATAAACGAAGACCAAGAACACCCAGAATCAGAACAAGAATTTGTAGATCATAGAAGTATTGTCCCAAGATGGAACCCACAGCACACAGGATATTAGGAAGCACCAATGTAAACTAAATCGACAATAGTTCAAAAGATAAAAGAAATTAAGATTCAATACTAAAGTTACCACGTAAACAAGTATATATGTTATTTACTACACGCAGACTGGTTTTAGACTCTTGACATAAAATAAAATAAAGACCTGTCCGATCCTGAACTCAGATCTCGCATTACCGTTACTCACAAAAATACCATCTTGTTACAGAACATTCAATAACTTACGCGTAATGTTAGAACATACCCGAGGTAATTATTACCCATTTATGCATTACTATTTACAAGAAAAGTTGTTCTGTCTCATAATGTTTCTTTAGTAGTATTGTATTTACATGAAACAAAGTAAGATGTTTTAAAAATAGATAATACACGAAGTGAATCTGTACCTTAACGTAGATAAGACAGGAACTATAACCACAGTGTAGTATACAAAGCCAGAGGTATCATGGTGACAGATAAATATTTTTATCGAATTCAATGAATTATGTACCTCTTTCCCACCGATTTTCTTTGAGACCGTATCACACTGGCCAAGCAGGCCCATTCATACCGAAGCGTGTCTCTCCCACGGTTAATAGTTATACGGTATGAAGATGATAAATGACTACTACGCCGACCACTTCAACAACTGTCTATGCTTTACTACTAACTGTAGCTTTCAATATTACTCAGGCATTTATTATAGTTTCCTACCAGTATCACTAACGTAACACTGATAGGAAATTGTAATACATACTGCATTTTTACACTGTGGTTGGAATCGGTAGGTGATAATCGAGTTTTTACATGTGTAAGTTAATTTCCATTTTAATAGATTACATAAAATCAATTAGAATGTTAACCAACTTTACTTACAAATTCATAAAGAATCTACAAACTGATCTAACAGGTATCGGAGTACTAACTATTAATAGAGAGAATGAATTCGTGCAATTTATTTCTAACAAGCTTTCGCATTTCAAAGTTAAAAGTAAAATAGGAATTACACATCTCCATATGTCTAGCGTAGTAATCTTTATACAAATAAATAAAATTGGAGTGTCTGTTTGCAATATAATAATTACCGCTGTTTACTAAATGTATATGTATGTATACACGGTACATATACCAAAACATTTATTTCAATAATTTTTGTCGCTCTGTTTGTTCCTGTTAATCTCTGGGACAGCTGGACCGATTTTGACGGTACTTTTACTAGATGATACAACGAGTCACTTAGGCTTATTTTTCTTGACAAGCTTCGCTTCGCGGTATTACCTACGATTGTTTTTGTAAACGTGCAACAGTAACCGCGATTTACACCGCGGGGCTCAGCTAGTCTCTAATATTTATCCTTCTACCAATTTAACAAAATCTACTACTAACGCTACTAGGTAGTACTACAGTAAATACCTAGACTTCGCTAACAATTTAATTTCCCCAGCAAAACCTTACAAATGGAACGACAGCAATAATTTATCACATCAATCGCCATTTTGAACGAGGTACAGCCCGAGTGAAGTAATTTTATAGCAACTATTGACGCAATTTTGCTTGGTGCTGTATACAGGGGAGTTTTTCTCGTTGCTTTAAATTTCATTCCATTGGATGCCTCTCTAAAGCTGTAGGAGATTGCAAAAATTACTGTAAAGCTGCTGTATTTTGTAGAAGTTGGTTTCAGGTTTAGTTTAATTTAAGAATTTTTTTGCTTTGAGAAGCTTTAGTTTTCTTAAAAAAGCTTAGTAAAAAAAGTTTAAAACGTAAAAATTATTTATCTCTATGTAAAAATTATTTATATATATATATATAAAAGTACATTTGTATGTATGTTTGTGTGTTTTGTCAAATAAACCTCGTTCTGGACAACTACAACTTCGATTCACCTACCTTGCTAGATCTCTACAACCCCAAAGGCAGGCTGTTAGAAAATGCCTAGGGAATTCTATCCGCCTATGTACATAAGTCTTTGAAGTTGTAAATAAATAAATAATGATCACAAATTATGAGAAACTGAACAAGCCTGTTTTTTACAAGCTTTTATTTAGTTTCACCTGTCCCGATGTTTTTCTGTAATCAAAATCTTGAAGATAAATTTGATCCAATTTCCGATTGAGCTGAAATTTGATACATGCCTTAAGTTCTAATAACAATGCAATTATTTATAATCGATATTATTATTCCAAAATGGCCGTCGTAAAAAAATTGTGGCGTACATATTTCAGAACAACCCGCCCATGAGTATTTTAGTTAATTAATCACTTGTTTAAAATATGCTGCCTATAATGCAGGCATACTTTTTGTTCAAATTTTTTATGTACGTAACATACGTTCTATATATGTAATAATAATAAACGCATTATTTATTTCACTTGCTAGCGTATTGACAAGCAACAATACGCTGGCCTCTTTATGATTCTAAAAATAATCTATACCTTTATATAAAAAAAAGTTAAGATGGTTTGTGTGCGCTTCAAAATTTCTTCACCAGTTGACCTCAAATTTTATACACTTTATCCTAATACGCTTCTAAAATAGTTTTTCTATGTATTTTTACAACATGCCGTAACGTTAGAGTACATTGAAAAAACTTAAAATATATTTCTTTTCAAATTTGAATCCATAATTTCTCTCCAATTTCCAATTGATTATAGAATATTATGATGTTAGTGCAAATCTTCGTCTGGACCCCAGATATTGATTTCTGAACGAACTGGTAGCAGAAAAATATGCTTACATCACATAGCCTTTGTCTCCGTCTACGATGATGTGAAAGCTAAATAAATATGGAGATGGAACCTCTATATGGACTTACAGTAATAGCAAAATATTGTATCCCTCTTTAAATAGTAGTTTGAAGCTTCAGCATTTTTCTAGTTAACAGTCTTTCATACAACGAAATCGATGCCCGCATCCGTAATCAACAATAGTATTACTAATTATATGGATAAAGAACGCGACTGAAATTCATTTGTACTTAGTCTTTACAGGGTGCAGTGAAAAGTTGTTGTAAATATTATCAGGTAATTATACTAATACTAGACATACTGACACGTTTTTTTGATGAATGTAATGTTATGTTGGTTTTTTATATTTAAAAAAAATGTTCATAAGCCTCACTACATTACTTATATATAATCCGCCAGTTGTACTACCGACCTAGTTTTAACAATATTATTAAAACATACTTAAAAAAGTCATCTCCATATTACGAAGCTTACAACATTTCAGAATTTGGGACAAAGGAAGGAGCAACGTGATAGAGCGAGACGGTACACATAATCCACTTATACGTTACGCGCGGCTTGGTTTCATACTTTTTAGTGGAGAAAATTCGGGAATACCCTTAATGCATATTAAGCCGGGCTTCGGGAGTTATTTGCAATGAGGTATTGGAGCACTACCTATTGAAATGAAATTTTCCGCTGTGTGGGTTTCAGGGATAACGAAGGTCTCGTACACTCTATAGGTAAGAATGTGACCCTTCCCGAGTTTAGCCGGCCGGATTATTGTTTCAAGTGCTATATTTAGAATACCGTAAAAAGGTTTTGAAAACGGTATTTCTGAATTTATGTATTTTAATAAATATTATTTTAGAAGGACTTAAATGATTTACTTTTAAACTTTCGCGTTTCATGTTATAATAATTATTTGCACGGGAATTAATTTAAAGGTATTACATAAGTTGCAGTGGCCGTGCTCACAGGCTGACCGAGAAGTCACCACGGCAGGCAAATCAGAGGTATGTAATACATTTAAATAATTATTATAATTAATTCCCGTGAAAATAATTATTAAGACTTAAATGATTTAATTTCTGAGTGTGATGAATACAACACATCATTATGATTTTTTTGTAGTATATATTGTTTTTCATGAAACTGATGCCTATAAATTTTTTATCACTATTATTACTTATTCGACGATCTCAATACAATTGAGGTGAAAAAGCCGGGTCTGATACTATTAACGATGGTAGACAATATAATACCTTTATTTCCCTTAATTCAGGTTGATAAACATGATGGTGACTGACCGATATAGATCTAGTGGTAAGTGGCCCTGATTGTTAAAGCCAGGGATAGCCAATTTGATTTCCGTCCATGATCAATAATTTTACAATATGTATGATTTATTCTATGATATATATGTATGTAGAAATATTTAAGTATGAGAAATGTTTGGAGTTCCGGCTTGACCGGAGTGATACCACGGCCTCACAGAAAACCGGTGTGAAACAGCGCCTGTTCCTGTGTTTCATCTAGTGAGTGAGGATACCGATGGCCCATATTCTAACCCTTCCCCAAATCGCCCTCTCCCTCCCCATTCCCCAAGGCCGGCAACGCACTTGTGACACCTCTGGTGTTACGGGTGTCCATGGCCGGCGGTAATCGCTTACCATCAGGCGATACGTCTGTTCGTTTGCCCACTACTCCATAAAAAAAATATTATAATCATATGCCTTTTCGTAATTAACTTTCTAATTGAATTTCTTTACGTGGAATATATTCCGCCTTCGTAACGTGTTATATCGACATACGGAACCCTAGTAAATTTATTTGCCTTTCTTAATAACCGAAACCTCTTTAATATTATAAAACACAAATATAAGTAGGTAGACGATGTTTGAGTAATCCAACCGTTTACGAGTATAGCTTCTACGTAACCCATAAATAGTATATACATCTATGTAGGTATATATATATATATATATATATATATGTATACTTACATATTCATTCTGAGTGCTTATTCAAATTTACTATTAGGAGTATCACTTATTACACTTTCATATTATATTTTTCTACTTTCATAACTATCTCAGTCGTTTCAAAAACTTTTCACTCGGCCTTTTCGACGAAAAACCCATAAAAATAATTTCTTCACTAACTATTAGTAATAAAATTTATATAAAATTTATTTTTGATATTTTTTTTGATTGTATTTACTTTTATATGAATATAAATAATAATTGATTTTAGAACTGAACTGAATATTTGGATTTTAATCTACAAGTAGAAGATAGAACCGCCTAAACAGAACAACACTTGATTTCAGAACTATAATTTTGAATTATTTGATTTTCATAGCGTTTTGGGTAGTTATTTCATGTTCGAAGTCTTACTCCTTATCTATTTTTTGGACATGAAATACAAAAGACCAAGGTAAATTAGCTACCTTGGTACGGTAGGTTAAAACCTCATTTTTTAAGTAAATTGGATCAAGAAAACGGAATATAAAGCTACGGTAATAGATTCGGTAGTCGTATATGTACCGAAAGCTTGTCTTGTGACAATAGTTCTTTTTTAATCAATAGTTACATTTTTACATCTTCTTCGTAACGATACGAGCAATACATCGTTGAAATAAGAAGTCTAATTATTTTAACAAATGTATTACTTCAAAAATAAAAGTAATCAAAATTTCGTTTACGAATGAGGATTGTTGAAGAAACCAAAAGTAGTTATTTCGCAAATTGATACTACGTAGTCTGAGCTTAATTGAGGTTTGATTTGCTCAAACAAACATTTTTGTAGCCTTACAGTACAATTGCGGTTTTCGTAGCATATTAAAATGTTTAATACGTTTTAACACACATATTTGTTTATCATAAGTATATAAATTATGCTTAATTTTTATAAATTCTTTCACCGTTTTTCACCGTCACTAATTTAATGTTCATTTCGAATACACACAAAGAAACAGTTTATGACATAAGCTACATAGATATCTGTCTAATACTTATAAGCAAGCAATTTCTGTTCAAAAACGCCTCCAACGATTTTCAGGAATTGTATTATGTAGGGATTTTCGGGTGTGATAAATCGATTTAGCAAATCACATAATATATATTACAATAAAATTCATTTTTAGAATATTTTCCAATAAAAAATACGGAAAAGTAGAAAAAAGTAGAATACTACTACTGACTATTAAAAAAACTTACCCGGGCAATTTTTTTTTTGTTTTTTTTTACAACTCCTGCATTAGGAATATACATTCCTGTATCGCGGAAATCTTTACAAACATACATGAAACGGACATAACGTTATTTTACTACACACAATTAATTATTACGAACCTATTGACGCCACATTCATTGAAACCGGTTGAGCATTGAACAGTTTTGGCGCTATGGTGTACATACAAATATAAATAGACTGCCAAAACTCTTACCCGTCCTTTTCGCTTCATCGTAGTTGGGTAAAGAAATCTTTTAATAGTTTCAGTAGTTCATTCATATCATCAGGTCAGGTTAAGTGGTCACCACGTCGCTTTTTCCGCGCTTAGTGTTGTGGGTTCAAACCCGACACAAGACAACACTTTGTGTGATACACAAATAGTTATTCTGAGTCTGGGAGTTCTTTCTGTTCATTTCGTGTATGTTTGTAAAGTCCCCCGCGACACAGGATGTATAGACCTAATGCGGGAGTAAAAAAAACACTAAAAACACTATCTTAGAATGTTTGTCAAAAGGAATAAATAAAATAACTCTATACATTCATTAAGATTTACGCTGTTGATACATTTACACTTATAAGTTGAAATAAGAATATAAAAATAATAAAACTTAAAAATTACAGTAAAAAAAGGTAGTCCTAATCGAATCCCTAACAGGAATGTCAATGCTAGGAATAGAGGCTATAAGCTAGTTGATCGTTGACCCACTACTTGCACCTGTTGGCTTGGAGCTCTAAATTCTTGGTGGGAACCCTAAGCACCTTGTATTTTCTGATATGAAAGCTAAATATTATTATATTTTACGTTTAAATCTTCGGTTCTCTAGAAAAACACACCAATAAATAAACAGTTTAAAATCAATAAACCTACATTCAAATATAGCAAAAATACCTCATTCTATGATAACTTTCTAAACCAATATCAATGAATGCCGTTTAATTATCTATTGGTAATTGATTTCAGTAACTCTTGCAAATATTTACTATACAGGCTGTGGAATTTATAAATTATATATTTGTCTTAGATTGATAGTGTTTATCGACTGCTATTACAAGTATTATAATGGAAATTCAACATATCTCTAACTTGGCCAAGTTTATACTTTAGTATGCCTGATCTGATAAACATGCCTGCTATTTCTAAATCAATACATTTATACAAGCAATATATTGTATATAATCTAACAGTAACGACTGCAATGATTTATGCAGATATTTAAGATTTAGCTAGAATTCATTTTTAGAAAATTTCCCAGTAAAAATACCGAACAAAGCTCGGTTATCTAGATACTATATATTTAATTTGTTAAATAGACAGATGTCTACACCCAAATATAAAATAAATTATCGTTCCCATTTCAGAATTATTGGACTTCCTGGAAATAGGACCTATTTATATATATCATCCATCTTGGACCCGACAAGAAACTTTATCGAGGATTAACAGTAAACTATGTTGATGCACTGCATTAGTTCAGTGATTAAACAACATTTCCAATATTCCTTAAAATTTTAATACCGATCATCAATTCACATCGCATGTATCATATCCACAAAGTCATAGGTTAACCTCTTTCAATAAATTAACAAATTAAGTGTCAGCCTGTATATTCATCTTTTATAAGTGACAGGAAGAGCTCCATCTTCATTACCTATCCTTAATAACGATGCTTAGTACCCAGGCGTTTTTAATAGTGATACAAGTAATATTCCGCACAAACCTATCAACTGGTTTTCAATTAATAGCTTTTAGTAATATACGATCGAAAGGCCTACTCAAACGTTGGAACCTGCCTAATTAGGCAATCGAAGTTATTTACTGTTCATTTTAACGGTGACATAAATGTTTATACAGATTATAATTGTTTTTAACTCTTGTAACACTTTGCAAATGTCTGGATGCAATTAGAAAGTGCTACTGTGTGCACTCTTTTCTAAGATACTTATGTGTTTGATAGGCAGTAAGTTCCACTAGTTTGTTCGTTCGTTTAGTTTTTGTAAATTAAATTTCGTTGTTATTATTTATATATAGATGAAATTGTCCGTCCATGTGGTGACGTTTTCGTGTCAATATAAATTCAAAACATGGCAGAGTGTCATCGACCCCATCTATTCTGAATCTAAGGAGCAGACTAAGGACGAAAACTACACAAGACTCTAACACAGAACAAACTAAAAATTGGTAAAGAACAACCCAGGTCGGTGAGGTATGGTAAGCCAAAACCTCCTTTTTAAAAAAAAGCCTAAGTCAATTAAAGATAAATATCTCAATATCCACGTATTTATATTCCCTTAATTTCATTTCATTCAATATACGATGTCACTTTTGCGATCTCGACATTATCCAGTCATCCACGATAATATTTATAAGCAAAAATTTTAACAAAAAAACCGATTCTAAAAGTAGACCATATTGATTTTTTTTATTTCAAATAAAAAAGAATCATCAAATCGGTTAACGCGTCGAAAGGAACCATACATTAATAAAAACAGTCGAGTTGAAAACCTCCTCCTTTTTGATGTTGGTAAAAATGATAATAAAAAGATCAAAGTAATATATTTAGTAAAATATATTACCTTTATTTTTTTCTTCTTGTTTTTCGTCTTGTTCTTACATGTTCATATTATTCGATAATTTCCAAATATGGAGGAAAATTCTATTTAGAGGATCTTCTTGTTACGCGATATCTCTGCATCTATGATCTCTAGTCACCTTTCAAGTACTGTTCAATATAGTCACAGTCTCAAAGAGCTAAGATATATTTTCGTATACCAAATTTCTTATTTGGTTTATTATTAATACTTTTATAACAAGAATACCACACAACATCGGTAACACTTAAACTAACTATTTTGCACAATCACTCAGAATCACTAGGCGAGTTTAACACTCAAAACTTTTCTGCAAACACGAACTCTTTTCTCCCTTTGATCCAAGGTCAAAGTCACTTCAAAGAGTGCTTCGAAATTCACGTCATTATGCCGAAGTACCAATTTATTGAATGAATAAATAATATTATTTAAATTAACTGTAAATTATTTAAAATGGGAGTCTGTTCAGCACGACTCTCCAGCTTGCACTGGTGAGCTAAATGAGAAAGGCTTTCCTATTTCTTCCCATTTGAGAGAGAATATAAAACTCTTTTTCGCCTTTTTTTACTTCCAACTTCGTCTTAATATGCCACCCGCTCGGACCTTGGAGTGTAGCCCCAAGAATAAGATAGACAAGACAAATCAAAAAAAGATTTGGGTAATGCGACTGTAAAATATATCAAAATTTATTTTTATGTTTTAAAAATAAAGAAATATACTAATTTATTTGTCTGGTCTTTAAACAAAATAAAAAATAAAGCACGTTAGTTTGATTAGATAAAAAAATTAAAAAGGTACTAAACAACAATAACAAAAATAATCATATTCATTTCACACACATTCCGATTGAAGCAGAAGGTTCTGCTTTAATTGGGTGTTGTGTTAACAAAATAGCTGATAAAGATTTCCCAAAAACATTTCCAAATACAAACGTACCATAGACAATCCAAACCTAGACACAATACAAATTGCCGTGCTCAGCACACGATCAATGTCAACTTCCCGTGATGTTTAGATCAGAAAGATTTTATTATAATACAGCTCCTTTTTTGTGTGTGTTCATGTGATATTGTACATTACCTATATAACTGATAGGAACATAGTAACAATAAAGGTGTTTGATATCATTTGGTCAACTATCCTTAACAGATTGAAAGTAGAACGCTAAAGGCAATGTTCTTAATCCGTCATTGTAATCTTGAACTAGAACTGCTTTATTTTTTGTATGATACGGTTTGTAAGGAGACCATTATGATGTTTTATCGTAGGTAACATGACATGATCATCTTCTTATTATTTGCACTCAAAACTCAAACCCTGGCCGGTGGCCTGACCTCGGGCCGGGGCATCAAACCAGTGTTTTGAGTTATTTATCTATTGAAAATGTTAATTTAATATTTCATATAATTATCTAATTATAACAGACATAAGAAATCATTAACATCAAATAACGCCGTTAAGTTTGTGAAAGCCCTAAGTGTCCCACCCATATTAATATATATAGACAATAAGTTATCTCGCCATTAAAACATTTTATTGAACAACACTTAACGTCTACGCACAAACTCTTGAGTTGACATAAAACACTTAAGAAGTAACAATGGTTTACTATTTTGTTTACACCCGTAAATTTATTTTTGTTCATGTTATTCTTAATGTTATGTTACGTCTAAACCTCCTTTCTATGGAGTGGCGTGTGTTTAGCAGTGGAATATAAATAATATAATATAAATAATATATATTTCGGACAGCTAGCACACAACGCCATCTAGTCCCAAACTAAGCAGAGCTTGTATTATGGGTAGTAGACGACTGATATGAATACATTAATACTTTTTTTTTGTAAATACATACATATTATACATGGAAAAAATCCAAACTCTGAAAAAAATATTCGCAGATCATACAAACATTTGGTCCGACCCAGGATTTGAACCTGAGACCTCATGGACAGCAGTCGCATACGCTACCACTGCGCCACCGAGGCAGTCAAAATAAAAAACTGTCGATAATGATGTGACTTTAGGTTTAACCCTTATAAGATCTCGTCGTTGTTCGTTCGTCTGTCTGTTTGTATTAGAAATGAGCGACACTTTATATTTCAATAAATTGTAAAATTAAATAAAAAAACAATTAACAGTTAACAGTTGTTTAATTGATTCCTTGTCACATCTGAGAGTTTTTAGCTCTATATATAGGGGTGGTTGTGTTAATCGCGGAGCCGCCCCCGGTCTTCGTTAGTCTAGAATTAATTCGTTGATAAGACGCCGCGCCTCCCAGCGATGTCTTGAGATCATAGGGCTGATACGAGAGAGAAAATTTTTGAGAGAAATTGTCCTCATTTTCTAAGATGACCTTTAGCATGCAGATGTGATTTTATCCAACACATTGTGTATTAAACTGCAAGTTTACCTTATTTGAATGTTCATTACATTATAAGTATATTTAAGCAATTATACAAAAAACTCTAAAGACCACGTCCTATATCAACGAATTGAATGTGAACTGAAATCATAAGTTTTTTACAGTTCAACTTAGGTTTAGTTGTCTTACTTTAAAATCACAAATAAACTGTAGGGGGACGGGTGTTAGGTCCCTCCAATACAAATGGGCGCCCAGGCGAGGTGATCATACCTGTCGAGCCAATGCCTAACGGTTGATGTTGGGAAGTTGTATATATTCTAATCGATGCGAGAACTTCTATTGTGCGATTCAGGATTGGCAATTTTTTCGTTTCTTTTGTTGCTCCGTAGTTCGACGTATCTTCGGTGGATGGCGCAGTAGTGTTTTTCTGTTTGCGTTGTAAGTAGAAGTCGCCACAAAGTCTAAATTTTGAATGAACCAGTAAGATCATCACCAACATGTCTCTTCTTCAAAGTGAAGTTTTAGCCTACTAAACCAACTTGAGTTTCTCTCTTAAAGAAAAACTGTAAAAATAATTAGGGTTTCACGTAAGTTCATCATTCTGGATTATGCTAGCGAATCCAATAACATTTAAGAGGAGGTTAAAACCCGGATTAGTCTTTCAAACAGGTGTCAAGTTTGTCTCGGAAAACTTTAAGCATATCCTTTTTACCCGGCTGTGAAAAAAGGAGCGTTATGTTTTTCGAGTGTATGTATATGTGTAAACAAATAAACATTATTTGGCACGCCCTAGAGCCTGAACAGCTTGTCGTATTTTTATGTGAGTGTCAATAGATTCGTCTTAGTCGTGACAGTGACACTGAGTACATGTTTTCAGTTCTTCAATGATTTTAATAAAGATGGCAGCTATTGACGCAGTTGCTTTTTTTAAAATAATTCGTTACTTGTTGTAGATATTGACGCAACCTCATATATCTACGCACATAATTTATATTGATCACATTACTGAGCCTCTTGCGATGGGACTTTTGAATTCCAATTTGGTTTTGCAAATCACTGCTGCTGCTGATCAACCAAGTAAACATTGCAATATAATGTCTCTCCATTCAACGTCATCATCATAATCATACCTCGTGGGTAAGTGGTAACCGATTAGTAAACATATATAATAGTTAAATAATCCTATTTAGGTCAGTCTATTGGCGTTTGACTATTCTTAATAAACATTTGTGGCAAACATCATGACGTTACCGTAGGAGAGCCACGCTTCGGCATGAATGGGCCGGCTCGACCGGAGTGATACCACGGCCTCACAGAAAACCGGTGTGAAACAGCGCTTACGCTGTGTTTCATCGAGTGAGTGAGGATACCGGAGGCCCATACCCCAATCCAACGCCCCCTATCCCCCTCACCATCCCCCTTTCCCCCAGGCCGCCATAGTGTGGGTCACCATGCTGCATTGTTCTTTTTCGCATTGAGGATTGTGACCACCACTCTTGGATTCTGCTCATGCTTTCCATCAGGCGGGGCAGAGTCATTTTGGCAGCTTAAATATAAAAAAAAAAAAACGTCACGTCAAGTCCTACAAAGCCCAACAACCATCTTTTTTCAGAACCTTAAAGTCACCAAAAACTTGTCAACACTGCCGTCGTTTCGTGTACTTAAATTACTGAAGCTCAGTCGTATCCTAATGGACTTAAAGCTATCTGTCTCTCAATCATCATACCTATATTGGGTATAAGGTTTAAGGTAAAAATAACAAAGTGTATTAATTTAGCCAAAACCCAGATTTGCCTTAGTATACTTTAAGGTAGTATTTTAGCTTTTTTGTCATATTAGTCAGCAGTATTATTAATGAAAGTCATATATCTTCAACAATTTAGGACGAAGACTAAATCTTCATCCTGAACTCAAGCTCTACCTCCAGATTACACGAATAAACAAATCTGACTCGAAATCGAAACTGCCGCAAAATTATTCTCTTTTTAGATTTTTCAAATGTAGCCATCCCTGAAATCCAAAAGCAAATTAAAAAGACGACCACAAGATCGCCTGAGGGGGGACAGGGGGAAATTACACCCCCTAGCCTACGTTGACCCTCTTTAATGAACATTGCATTGTGTGCTGTCTCTTTCCCTCTTGCAGTGTCCTGGGAAGATACTTAAAATTGTCTCTGTCTGACAGTGGAGATTTTACTATGACATCAATTGTCTGGGTTGCATCCCCAAACCAAAATATTATATGTATTGTTAATGTTTTATATCTTTCCTCGTAATAACTCCTGTGGTTGAAAGCACATATGGCTGGAAGCGGTGAAGGGATATGAAAAAAACAATGCTGAGAATGAATATGAAGACATTGACCTATAAAATCAACATTAAATTGTAACAGTTTTCCTTTAATTTAGTTTACACTCATACGAGTAAATCCCTCAAAATTTAGAGATTTGTCTTATACAAGTCACCATCGCATGTCTTCAGAATCCACTATCAGTTTCTATTAAATATATCGGGAATTGCCTCAATAAACTGGTAAGACAAACGTATAAATCTTTACTCAACAGTTTCGAGTTTTTCCGTCGTAGCAATGTATAACAAAAACTGTAAAAACTTGTAATGTTAAAATTAATTATAGACTCAAAATATGAATTTAACCGTATTCGAGTCAGTAACGAGACAATGAATTTTAAAAAAGGTCAATTTGAAAGGCCACTATTTTCACATGCTCACCTCACCTCATAAATAAATTATAGGAAAAGAATGTATTATTGAAAAATTAACAATGTAATACTCTTTATCGGTATTTCTAAGTGTTTGAAAAACTGCACCTATGAATTATTACCTATACATCTTTTACTTTACACCTACCTGTCATCCTGCGAGCCTGATAATGAAAGCTTTTTCATCTTTAGAGACACGGCAATTTTTTTCGTCGAGTAAAATATTAGACATTTTCAGGCAAAATGTAACTTGAACCCCAAGTTATATATCGTCTGAAAGGTAAAATGAAAAAGGAATTAGTTAGTAGGGTATGTTCCTAATTAATGAATAGTATCAACTTTTTTTTAAGCATTACGTACACAGACTATAACAGAACGCCGTGCTAAGCGCCGCCACGCCAGCAGCCGATCTGCTCCTGAATATGAGATGATAAAAGTGAAAAAAAAAGGATCCAAACTTCAACCAGAAATGTGGATGAGACTACAGATAATAAACTGGTCTATATATCATCAAAATAATCGATACGCGTCTATCAAATATAACGCTTCAATTTCTAATGACCAATTATGTTTAACAATCTTAATAGATGAAATCGTCGTCGTATTATAATTATAGAGACCAGTTCTTATAAAATACATTCTCCAATTAACCATTCCCACGCATTCAAGAATTAATTAAATATGTACAAACTTAGACCAATAAGACAAAGTATTAATTTAGCGGCCTGACTAAGGCCAAATTGGATAGCGGCATTTGTGAATAACTGTAAATATTCCTGTAGGTTTTAATTTATAAAGGAAGAATGGAAATGATTAAATACAATAAATAGGGATTCTTTTGATAATAAACTTTAAAATTATATAGACTTATATTTGGATACACTAGTTTTGCAGATCCTTTTTACTAGCCTCGCGTATCTAAATTCTGTCCACGAGTTTGACTGCGTATGGCGAAGTGATTGAAGCAGTATCACTACTCAGTGTTGTCACAGGTGAGAACCTGTAATTATTAATCCTTAAAATGTTTGTTCTAAGTCTGGGAGTTTTGTGTATTCGATCTATGCGTGTAAAGTATCACGTAACACAGAATATAGTCCAAGTGTAGGAGTTGTCTTTAAAATTATAAAATAAAGTAAGAACTACTATTGAGTAATTTCTGTTCATTAGTGTTACAAATATCATTAGAAGAGACAAACGGCTCTACTCAAAACGCTGAACACGCTTAACTGCAACTGAACCTTTAACTTCACACGTATTTCTGAAGACCAAAGATTGCTTTAAAGTTATGTGGCATAATCATACTTTTACCGGCTTAGCGGAGTGGAGCTTTTGAGAAAAACGGTGTTTTATACTTTTTGTTTGCTTTTTACAAGGGAAATTAGGTTACCAGAGCCCCCATTTCTCTCATTCAAGAGCTGGGATCAAAAGGCAACAAACTGCAGTCTGCTTATCATCAATATCAGCCCGTTGCTGTCCACTACTGAAGGGAGACACAACGAAACTCGGTCTGGTGTTCTTCTTGCTGCTCTCTAAGCTATCTTCTCCTTAGTCTAAAAAATATTGTTTTAGTCCTCGGAAACACTCAAAGGGAAAAAAGGAACCCTTACTTATAGGATCACTTTGTTGTTCATCTGTCTGTTTATCAAGACCCTTTTTCACAAGCTGAAAATTATATTAAATACTCAAATCTGTTGTCCCTTGAAGCTGAGAAAAAATCAAACTTCTAAGCCAACGCAACCAAACGGTACAGCCGTTTATGATGCAAATTTTCGACACTCGCAAGGGCATCAAAACCTACTCTGCTCCCTGCTTACTGCTTACTCTACGTTGGTTAGTATGAAGAAAGGTTCTTACAGCACAGAAAAAAGAAAAATTGTGAAAAGTATAAATATTTAAGTTACGTCATATAATAAGACTGCAAATTTTCGACACTTGCAAGGGAATCAAAACCTACAGGGTACATCCCGTGAACTCAGAATTTTGAAATTTGGTATGCAGCAACGTCTTATAGGACAGATAAAGAAAGAAATGCGGAAAGCAAAATTTTTTTATTACGTCATACCTACAGGTTATACCTACAGCTTTGTACGGAACCCTCGGTGCGCGAGTCGGACTCGCACTTGGACGATTTTTTTTCTGGATAAAATACCTTTAGGGATATAGCTATAATTTAACCATTAACTTTATCTTGCACGATATTGATTGGGTTAAAATTTTTATCCTCATCCCTCTTCTTTCAAATAAATTATAATAATAATAAATATTTCGGACATCTAACACACAACGCCATCTAGTCCCAAACTAAGCAGAGCTTGTGTTATGGGTACTAGACAACTGATATGAATACATAAATACATTTTTGTAAATACATACATAGAAAACATCCAAACTCCGAAACAAATATTTGCAGATCATACGAACATTTGTCAGACCTGGGATTCGAAACCGAGACCTCATGGACAGCAGTCGCGTACGTTACCACTGCGCCACCGAGGCAGTCAAAAGACATGAACAAGAACAAATATCACTATTTCTTAATTTGGTGTATACATTAATAATGCGACATGCGACTGATTTGAATGTTGTAGGCGGGTTGCATATCAAACTGACGCAAGTAAGCCCTCCCATCAACACGGGACCTTTTAACATTCCTTTTTTTTGTTACATCGTATTCAATTTATAATCTTTATGATACCTACTCTTTATCGACACTATTTACCCATCAATGAACCGTTAAGTAGAAACAAACGTACATTGATGATACCACGGTAAAGTGATCGAAGTGGTGCAACATTGTTATAAGTATTTGATGGGAGATGTTTTTATAAACCGGACCTCCCTGAAGCTAAAAGAAAGTTGAATACAGGGTGGAATTCGACATAAACTGAAAATATTTAATAATGGCTTTTGCCTGCAGCTCCACCCGCGTGTATGTCAGTTATTGCAGTAAATAATAGCAATTTTTTTGTTAAGAATCAAAGTCTCCCCATGCCGAATTTCATTGAAATTAGTACAGTGGTTTACCCGTGTAAGTAGCTTTCGAATTTATAATATAAGTATACATATTGCCGTTTTTTTACTTGGTAAGAGTTAAATTCGTAAGATAATATTTTACTAAAGTGTGAATTGTCACCATTCAAGAACGAACTCTAAGCTGTTTGCTGTTTTGTTATTCGTAGCTCGCTACTTGCATACTTGAAGGTTCTTCATTCAAATATTAATCCTATGATTTTTTACCGCGTGCAGTATTTTTATTACGTCACATCGTTCTGTCACATCACATACACACATACATCATATCACAACTGTTAAAATTCCACTGTTTAAAACAGTTCTTTTCTCAGAAAGTATTGGCCTACTATCAAAAAAAATTTCCACATAATATTAATTACAAACCTTTTTGTATACGATTACAATACCTTCCATATCAAAGCGGAAAGAAATTCCACAATATTTTTATATCAACACGAAACCCCACTTAAAATAATTTAGCATATTAAACATCATGCACAATGACCTGCAATTTACAAAGATGGTTCTGTTATTTACTGAATTAGTTGCAAGTTCTTTGTATCATTGTAAAGAACACCGTACAAATTTGTATGTCATTCGTTATTTTTGTAAGTAATGATATTGAAATGAAAAGACACAATGTAATATGTAAATGATATGTGTTACATTGCATTAAGTATGCAAGATCCGGCTCTGGTCGATTTTATCGCGACGAATAACACAAGAAGCGTTCAGAAAATAATTTCTGGACATATTACAATAAGTTAAGTCTTTATTTTCTTGGGATGCAAAACAAAATGAAATGACGTGACATTTATCATAATTGTATTAAAAAACTCTACATGAAAAGTGATTAGTCAAAAATATTGATAGAATAAAGTTTTAAAAAGAGCCGACTGAAAAAAAAATTAATAACAAATATTTTCTTTTGGTGCCAAACAAACTGTAAAAACGGTATAGTGAGATACTTCTGCATCATTGGGCCTCCGGTCTCGCACTCGCCAACGAAACACGACAGCACGAAACCTGTCATCTCATGTTGGTCTCTGTGAAAAGGTAGTATCCACCCGTTTATGCTGAATTTGTGTCTTTACTACCTGCCGTTATAATATTTCTACATAGGTTATTATATTTCTTTTTTTTTTAGTATTACAGTCAATAGAATATTAGTTAACCAGTCTTATGAAGAATCAATCAAGACAAATTAATGTTAATGAAAATTGTTTCAACCATGTGATCTGATAAATTGTACTGGTTGAAAAATAAGGTACATATCTCCATATTGAGGATAATACGTAAATATAAATGATTAAATTATATATCATCTGTTTTAATGCGATATTAATAGCACCTATACCTAACCTTACCATTAATCGAAACATTTGCGTAATTTTTTGTTTTTAAAAGTACCAAGGTCACTAATACTGTAAAGGAGTTGACCGATATCAGTAAAGTCAGTATAAAAATTACCAGTTTCAAATAAATTGATTAAAATTAAATGTTTTGCAATTAGCAGAAGTAAAAGTCAGACTAAATCATAGAATAAAAAAAAACATAAAAAGGGGGAAACGAAAAAAAACCTAATGGACACTTTTTTCAGCGTATTTGTTTTGTTTATATTGTAACATATCATAATATTTTCTGTTAAGATAATATTATATTCATACTAATAGGTATTATACTAATAGGTATTTTTGTTAATAACATTCCGATAGTTACTTTCTACAGAATGAAGTTGGTTCGTATAAGACATCACAAGTCCAAACCTAACTTTTGTTACAAGTAAAATTAATTCACGTATTTAGTGAATTAATTTTACTTGTAATTCAATGATAGCACTCGCCTCAATAGCTATGCCTGGTGGTAAATACTGATAGTATTAAATGCATACAAATGGTAATATTTTGCAAAAAGATTTCTTATTTGCCATTGTGAATAAAATAAAACCCTTCGTTAAAATTGGTAATCTTTTCTGACGATAAACTACGAAGTGATAAGTCGTAGAATCGACAGCACTGGAATAAATTACACTGTGCGTTATTGATTCACATTGATAACAGTTACAATTTTCCCTGTTATTCGATTTTTGATTCGATCACGTCTTCGCCGCTTTAACTTCCTTACTAATCTCCAAACTGTTCTACACTTATTATAAGACGAAATCGATTCAACGCAAACGAGATCTCGATTCCCGATGCCATAAATCTTTTTTGCGGACGCTCCGGGCGCGCCGTAACCGATTAGTAGGTGCGCCACGGTTATCTACAGTGAGAAACAATTTCCAATGCATTATATAATTTATGACTTCATCGAGGATCGAGGGTCACGAATGCGAGATACCTGTGACTTGGGATTGTATGGTATGGGATGACATTAGACAAACGTATTCATAATATTTCTTATAAACAAGTACTCGAATATATATATTTTTAATGTGTAAGATCTTTCCTGCAACCTGAAATCATTATTTCGTGATATGAAATGGAAGTCTATACCAATAATGAATATTAATTTTATCGTCATATGGTATATGATATATCAAATCTTTTAAATTGGCGCGACTATTGTAACTCTTGTTTTATCCGACATAAACTGTGACTCTTTTGCACGTTCTTCATCCCATTCTAACCCTGTTCATGATGAAAGTACTCCTTTTGCTGTATTCCATCAATACATAAAAATGTATTAATCCCCATGTACTTCCTTTATTCAGCTCAGAACTGTTACTGGTCGTGGTAACATGTTATACATATTGTTAATCCTGATTTTTTGTTTTAAAACTTAAAGACCAACATTTTTACTTTGATTTTTATAGAATATTGGGCAAACGAGCATACGTATCGCCTGAGAGGCAAGTGATAACCGCCCATGGACACCCGCAACACCAGAAGCCTCTCTTTGCGTTGTCGGTCTTTGGGGGATGTGGAGGAGTTGAGGTATGGGCCTCTGGTATCCACACTTATTCAGTGAAAAACTTTGCAAGCGCTGTTTCACACCGGTTTTCTGTCGAGCCGGTCCATTCGTGCCGAAGCGTGGCTCCCCCACGTGTGATGAAAACTGGGCGACATATTCATTTAGGATCAATTAAGTATCAATTGATCCTAATTCAATTGACTGCTTCGGTAGCGCAGTGGTAGCGTACGCGACTGCTGTCCATGAGGTCTCGGGTTCGAATCTTGGATCGGACTAATTCTTTTCACTTCAGTCCAGTTGCAGAAGGAGAGATTGGAAAAATAATCATGTCCATTGAATCCCAAGCGGTGGGTTGTGATGGCATTAGTCGGAGAATGATCATCACATTACTAGCCCACCTCCTTCCCGCTATTTCACATATTGTTAACTTCTCTCTCACGTTTTGCACATTACCTTCTCTATAGAGAAGAGCGTATGTGCGTCCTTTACCTAAAATCCCCAATCCATCTCTTCCCACTCACTTTCGTCCAATTTCTATCCTTCCCTTCCTCTCCAAAGTGCCGGAAGCCTGTGTCCATAAACAGTTCTCCCAATTTATTTACAGTAACAACTTACTCAGTCCACACGGCAAAATTTCAAATATCGTTTGCGGCAACATTTTCTAAACACACTGTCAGATTTACTTTAATTTTATATTCTCCCATTCTAAATTTTATATTATGTATATTTATATATGTATAATTGTAAAAATATGTATTTAAACTATATATTTCCTATATATATTTCCTTTTAAATTACAGTTACTTCTGTGCATCTAACATGGCTAACTCTGCATCGCCCTAAGGTCGACTGGCAGAAAATGCCTACAGCATTAATTCCGCCTTTGCCAATTTTATGCATAAAGATTTAAATAAATAAATAAATATAAAAGTACACTGTATATCTTGTGTTCATGTGTAGTGAAAATAGACAAATAGAATTACTGTGTGAGACTTTTATTTGTGAATACAAGGCCTTGGATCCGCTGCACAATAAAAGGTACAGTAAATATCATACTCCACAGTTTATTTGTATCTGAGAAGTAGTTTGTTTTAAGTCATAAATACGTCATTTGTTTTGATAGTAGACTGATATTATTAATTATCCTTTAGATAAATGGTAACAGGACTGGAATAAATAACCTACAGATTACCTCGAACATGACTTGAGTTTGTATTATTCCGTCATTCATTTCGTACCAGGATAGTTTTATTTATTAATAGGTACTGTAAAAATATCATCATCAACATTTTCAGATCATTGGCATTATATTTGCAGTACATGTAGTGTTTTAATTTGTATTGATAATGTTTTAAAACATTTGAAAAACAAAAACAGCAATGGTTTTCAAACACCGAAATTTGGACTTGACATGGTAGATCATATTGGTACGTTGCTTCTGTGTCGAAATTCATAACCAGATAGCAACTAAGTACAATCTGCTTGCCACTTAAACTAAAAGTAATGTGACAGGTAAGAGATCTAATAGCACGACAATTAGTTAACAACTAATTTATCGTACGGATGTTAGCCCAATGGTTAGTGACGTGAGTGATAAATCGATTCTCAATATCGATCAATTTTTAATAAAGAAAAATTATTGTGTAATAAGTACTGCAATTTCTACCATGTTTTTTTGGAATTCAACTAGTTTTTGTCCGCGATTCCGCCCGCGTATATGCCGGTTATCGCAGTAAACTATGTTATGCTATTGTTAAGCTAAATTTAATTGAAGTCGGGTCAACGGTTTATGAAAGCGTACTAGATATATAGACAAACGAAGTTAATTTCGATTTCATATTACCAATATGAAAGACTATGTTTGTCTGTTTTGATAAACATATTTATTCATACTGGGGTCGTTTCCTAGTTGACACAGTACAAATTCTGCCTATTATGGGCTCAGTATATGTGTAAGATAATTTGCTAATCTTATAAATCAACTGGAATGAAATTTGTATCGAAAATCAAGACATCGTCTGCTGTATCAGTGTGAATCATTATCGTCATCATCATCATCATCAGCTTATCGCAGTCCATAGCTGGACATAGGCTTTTTGCATCCAGCTTCTGCCAGTGAATAAAGAACAGTAACCAGACCGAATATCAAATTTAGATTATCGTTATTTCATTTCAATGCAGTGTTCAAGCACCTTTATTTTAAAATATATCCCCAGAAGCTGAACATCAGGCCATCTCACGCTTAGAGTTTTGACAATATCTGATTATTTCACAGCGGTGCAGTAAAAATAAATTCTAAAGAATGACGTTTAAATTAATTGATTCGAAATAAACCTTTCCTCTTCTCAAAATCATAGTCAAATGTTTATATAAACAACAAAATGGAGAACCTCTCTATGCTTTTTAATTATAATGGCCACACACGTTTAAAAAAAGAACAACATTCAAAATAACAGTTCTCACGCCATCTTTATCTTTCAAAAAGAATGACGTAGTTTCCTGTGCGTTATAACATTAAATTTGATGTGTGCGACAATAGATTTAATTACTTCATTAGTTTTAGTTCGTTCGAATAGCTGTCAAATGAAAACCATCTGTACGTCCGAGTTTTTGGGAACGGTTTTATTTTTGTTTTATATTCTTGACGTTATGGGAACGAGTTATGAAGCAATGGAAGAGATCAACGTTAATCTTAGTAGATAGATATTTCTTCTATTTTTCTATAAATATATCTTAAATTAGTAATGTAAACAACAGAAAGAAATGGAGCATGTATTTATCAAGAAAAGCGGAGAGACAGTCTAAAATATTTTGAACTAGTTTATGCCCGCGACTCCGCCCGCGTATATGTCGGTTATCGCGGGTAATAGTAGGCTATGTGTTATTTTAATGTATCAGCTATATTTCTGTAAGGATTCATCCAAATCCGTTAAGCAGTTTTTACGTGAAAGAGTAAAAAACATACAAACTTTTTCAAAAAGTATTTGAAAAGTGAATAAATAGTTATCTTAGTTTTTTTTATGGAATAGGGGCAAACGAGCAGACGCATAGATTACCGCCGCCTATGGACGCTCGCAACACCAGAGGCGTCACAAACGCGTTGCAGGGATTTGGGGTTGCTCGGAGGTGTTGGGTATGGGCCTTCTGTATCCTCACTCACTCTGTGAAATACAGCGCAAGCGTTGTTTCAATGAGTCTGTCAGTTTTTCTGTGAGTCTTATTAGGTCAACACTAAACAGCAAACACAAAATATACAACTAACTCAAATTTACACGTAAATTATTTTAGTCACAGCTAGTTCAATCTGATCGCATCTCGAGGGTGTATACCTAATATCTAATTTTAGTCTCTTATTACGTGACTTGTATTATAGTATTATTGTGTAAAGTGGGGCTAATGTCTATACTAATATTATAAAGCTGAAGAGTTTGTTTGTCTGAACCCCCTAATCTTAGGCAGTTATCAAATATTGGTGTCATAGTTATCATATCTGCCATCTTTACTAAATTCATTAAAGAACTGAAAAGATACAAAGAAAATATTTTTTAAATACTATTTTTGTCACTCACGGCTGAGACGAATCTATTGACACTACCCACGCAAAGATACAACAAGCCGTTTAGGCTGTAGGGCGGGCCAAAGAAATATACATACATACTCGAAAAACATAATCCTCCTTCTTTTGCAGTCGGTTAAAAATGTAGACGTTTAAGATGCCTCTACGTATTTCACCATAGTTGTATGTATACCTATATATAAATCTATAAATTAGATATTCTTATAGTGTCTTTCTTCGTGTCATTAAATTCTAAATATTATATTCAAACTTTAGAAATAACTGACTTTCAGAATTATCAGTACACAATAGCTATTTTTTATTCATTCTAGCTTCGCTGAAGTTGGGTTAAAAAAACGACGAAATGCGAGTCTCCTCTTAGACTGGCACATAGGATTCCATATCATTATCTATACATTTGGAACGCCTACCTGTTACCGTTTTTAATACCGTGCAAAAAAAACGCATTTGTTGTATGGGAGCCCCCTCAAATATTTATTTCATTATGTTTTAGTATTTGTTGTTATAGCGGCAACAGAAATATATCAACTTTGAAAATTTCAACTGTCTACGTACTCAAACTATCACGGATCATGAGATACAGTCTGGTGCCACTAAACGGACAGCGAAGTCTTAGTAATAGGAACCTGCTTTCCCCTTTAAGTACGGAACCCTAAAAAATAACAATCTCCGTTCTACCAAACAAAGGAAATAGCTATGAAGCGCGAACTAAAATTCGAGTTTTTTTACTTTGGCATGTTGAAGCATCTTCATATACAGTTTCTTAGTCAAATCTGCAACATATCAGCCTGATTTACTTATACACTGCTTGAATCATAATCTATAAAGTCGTCATTTATGAAAAGATTTGCATTATTAGTTCCTGGTGTGTAGAAAACGATGGTGTTCATGAATAATCATCATCAACAACCCATAATGTCCCACTGTTGGCCTCGGGTCTCCTCTCAATACTCAACACTCTAAATAGCACCTAAGTATTGTATTATAAACACATGTCCTGGAATTTTAAATATGTACCAAATGGACTTCAATCATCATTATCATCAACAGGCTTTAATCTGTGATGTTCAGCTAGCAGATCACGGCCACAGCGGCTTTTGACCCGACCCGGGATTCGAACCTGAGACCTCTTGATCGTCACCCGCACATGTTAACCGCTGGAGGCAGTTACGGCTTTAACCTATACTAATATTATAAAGAGGTAAAATTTCTAACTTTGTATGTTGGTAGGGGGTGATCTTCAGAAGTTCTGATCCGATCCTGAAAATTCTTTCACCTACAGAAAGCGACACTATTCAGCCATGACATACGCCACATTTTATTAGAATTGGACAAAAGTCTGTTAAAAATAATAGTATTTGTAAATCAAGTCGAAGAAAAGCAGGCGGTTAACGGCTAACAACTTTTGAAGTGGGCACGGGTCGAACATTGACCTGTCCTTGGAAAAGAAGCTCTGGTGTAGTGTACCATGCTAGCCAGACGAGTTGGTATAGTGTTTGTTTAAAGTTTTCCTTCTGCTAGTCGAGCTGTTATCCTACGTAATTTGTTCTACTCATATATGCACGTCCACGTACCTGCATCAGAGGAGAGGCTATAGCATAATTAAAGTAAGTAATTTAATCATTTTCTATTACAATAAAATTTGTGACTTCTAAAAATAACTAACACATAATTGGCCTGGAAGAGATTGCTTTAGGCAAAGGCCGCCATTTGTACACTCCATCTCACATTTTATGTACTCTCTTCTAACTGTAATATTATAGTGTAGAAATAATGAGTTTTCTATCTATCTATCTATCTATAGACAAACAACAACCCATAATGGGCTCGGGTCTCCTTTCAGGAGAGGGTTAAGGCCATACGTCCCCACGCTGGCCAAGTGCGGGTTGGGGTCTGGCAAGAATACGTTGTGGCTACGTAAATCTTGCCGTTGGATGTTTTTAAGCCGCCCGAAGGCCTCCAACTAAGCTTCACGACTGTTATCGTATGATAAGTACCGGGACCGACTGCTTAACGTGACCTCCGAATCACGGAGACGCTCATGGTAACATGCCACCAGCGGTCACCCATCCAGGTACTGACCGCGCCATCGTAGCTTACCCTCGATGATTGTTTCTAATCACCGAGTGCAACTGGGCTATGAGCGCCCTATCTATAGACCTATCTATCTATAGACGTCTGATCATAATCCAAATTTTGTTGTCTTTAAAAAAAATAGAAACAAGAAACGAAAACGACGCTGCGCCTGTTCTAATAGTGTGTACCAGTGTGTACTAACAATACTTATGTTTATATCTTATATATTTGAGGTAAATAACAACCAAACACAAAGCTATTTGTTTAAGATCCCACATAAGGCGAATAATAATCGAACCTTTAAACAGCATTCAAGACGACTCTATACCAAGAAATCCGTCAGTAAAAACATTTGTGTAAAATCTAATTAGAAATTTTAAGGGCCTGTTTCACCACTTGCTGTCAGGTTCCTGTTAGACTTATGTGAACTTATATCACAAGTCTTGGATAGAGAGAGACATAAATGTTAGGTAAACGTGCATTTTTCAGCAACTTTTATCCTTCAAATAATGTTATATATCACGTGCAATGATCTGCAATTATATCAGGAACTGGTTAAATTAAAATACGAAATTAACCCTAAGTATGATAATAACACGAAACTTCATTACTTGCAATGAGGTTCTTTTCCAAAAACCATAACGTAGCTACATATAAATGTTTCATCGTGACAATTTTTTAATTATAAACGAAAGTTGGACTTGATTCGTGATTATACATAAAAGATCGTATCACAACATCGAATAACCATTTATAAACCTAATTACATATATAATACGACTGCTAATTGAAAACATAGTATACAGTACCATAAAAATATTTCTTACAGAGAGTCACTCAACCAGTGTATTCGGCTCAATAAAACATAATAATATCATTTAAAAATAATTAATTTTAATTTCAGACGGCGTTCTATTATTGGTGTTTACAAGTACGGTACGTTGCTGGCAATTAGCAGGTCTTACACCTTCTGTGCCTACGTTCTTTGGCGTCATTCAATTTTATCGTGTAATTAGAGTCTATAAAATCAGATGTTGCTGGCCGCGTCCGTTCCAGTCTACGTTGAGGCGATGCCTGTGCATTTTTCGGATAACGACCGACATTCTTTGATTCACAGGGTTGGACTATAAAATCAGATTGTATTCTTTCTTCTTCTTTCTTTCTTTTCGCGATTTTACCTGCGACATTGCGCGCCTAAAGGTTGTTTTTCTGATCTTAAAGATTGGATGGATCAGATCAAAATAAATAAAAAAACAAAATATGTACCTCTACCAAATACGTAATTTAACTTACATATTGTATTTTTAATATAAATAATTTGTGATAATAATACCATAATAAATTGAGCAAGCCCTGATCAGAAATAATACCGTAGTTACAAGTAATAAGAATGGTGAATTTCGTACAGTTAAACAATCGATACAAGAGTATAACTAAAATTAACCAAAAATGCGATAATAACTAAACGTCATATATAACCAGAACTGTTCTATCAAGAGAAACACAGACGGTTTTTTTATACATAATAATATATTTGGCGTCTCTGAGTGCCGATTTAGCCCACCTATTTTACGACATACCTATAAATTAAACATCGGCCACTTGCGGCCATTTAGTTAGCAGTAATAATCTGTAAGTCAATATGTTTTCTATAAAGAATTTTATAACCTTGATTTGCATAGAATTTCAATATATTTTTAAAAAAGAAACGCACAGTACGTAGGAAATTAGCTGTAGCTATAAACGAAACGTTTGTAAATGTAAAACAGCGGTCATAAGAGTATCTGTATTCATCGCAGAGGAGTATCACGCTGTGCAACCTTGCTCCGGCTCTGTACATTCTAGGATTCCAAGCACATCTTAACGATATTTAAACCATTTAAAACTAAGATTAAAGTTGCTGTCGCCGCTCTGTTTTTGCTCTATTAAACAGCCAACTCATATAAGCCTTTTTCATTGTCGTCTCTTTAATAACCAGCTCGACATTTTTGGATTTCGTCTATAAATAGAGCATAGAGAACTTTTTTTTTTAATTTTAATGCGATGATAACTTTTAAACTTTCGCAGTCTATAATATATCAGGCTATTAACGAGAATTGAGGCGATGTTTTTTCCTATACATACTCTCACTTACTTACTATTAACGCAATAATGTTTGCAGAATACTTTTTTTATATTACAAAACATTTTCTTAAAAAAAAATATTAGAAGGCAACTCTTGCATCAATGAGCTTAGTAGAGCTACATAAATATACACAAAGTACAACTCCAGACATGAAACAAATTCTTTTATAAAGTACAGTTTTTACAAATTAAAAAATAGTGTTAGAAAAAAAAAACAAAAACAACAAGAATGAGTAGATATCTGATCTGCCAGCTTTATTAAATTAAGATTTTTTAAAATATTTTTATTATTTTGTTTTTTTTTAATGTTGATGTACCCAGTCAGTCTCACGACTAAAACAAATCTATTTACACCACGCACAAAAAATACGAAAAGCCGTTTAGGCTCTTAATCGTGCCAAGGAAATATACATAGATATATACATACACTAGAAAAATATCCTTCTTTCGCAGTCCGGTAAAAATTAGGGCACAAGACAGTGTAAATTCCTTATAATTTACTTTATAAACAAAGTATAGTGCAGCGTCTCAATCATTTTCACACTACCTGAAGTAGACTAATGGATGTTTCCATTCGTACGTATAGTGCATAAAAACCAAGACTCTCAAAATTCCGACTTATTAACCTCAATTTTCCAGGAAAGAAAGTACCGAGAGAGTCTTATGACAGATAAAAATACCTCACCTATGCCTTTTGACGACTAGACTCTTGAGGATAACACCTTACCACTTCTTTTAGCCGAGCTCTTTTCTAAGAAAGAAATACCAGACAAATGCGTAATAATATCATAATTTCGAAAGTAACTCTGTCTGTCCCTGTTACTATTTCATACGTCATCAAAAGCACTGCACCGGTTTTAATGAAATTTGGTATGGAGATACTTCTTGAGGAAGGGTATTGTCTACTCTCTGGGAGGGGTCTGGATGTCGTAAGAAAGCGGTTCCCAGATCCCTCCCGTCTCAGGTGCAGAGTGGCACACCGCCCACCGAAAACCCCGGTGGGGTGAAGGCCAGGTAAAGGTGAGGGAGCTTCCACACGTTAAAAAAAGGGTATAGGGGTAAAAAGGGTCTACTCTGTACTGCGATGACCGACATACAAGCAGTAGTATTTTAGTATAGAATTATTATTGGCCATTTGACCCAAGAGACATTAAAAACGATGATAAAACGTAATTTATAGTTAAATCAGATATTTACCCATCTCGAAAGGTAGGTTTTACTTTATTCTGTTAACTTTACGCAACTAATTTTACGACTAAATATCCATTTATATTTCCTCTTCTAATTTAATCTTCTTTAGTACTTTAACATCATTTAATTAATCTGCACTTTACACGAAAGTCTTTTAAATTCTCGGTTTTCATCTACTATAATATGCATGTATTATACATATAAACCTTTCCCTGGAATCATTCCATCTATTGCTAAAAATTTCATTAAAATCCGTTGATTAGTTTAAAAGATCTAACCAAGCGAACAAACAGCAGAAGTGACTATTTCATACAATTTAAAGATAGTGGAGAAACTCAATTTTTGCACATTCTAAATCTAAAGATGACAGTCATCACATCCCTTTAAAAAAGTAGGAGCAGTAAAGCATTAAAGTTCTTTCTACAGATAAATTGATAAGTATAAATCAATTAATTATTAATTGTAATTTAATTATAACTACCAATTAATTATAATCACGATTCTAGTGAATCGTGATTGTAAATTATATTGATCCTAATTTTGGTATCATTGGTAAGGTCAGGTGCTAAACATTTTTAACATTTGATCACGACTTTTCTTTCCGATAGTCTTTTTTTATGGAACTGGTGGCAAACAAGCAGACGTATCGCCTGTAACTCCAGAGGCGTCAAAAGTGCGTTGCCGGCCTTTTTAGAAGGAGTTCGCTCTTTTCTTGAAGGTGTGAAGGTCGTATTGGTTCGAAATGGTCCGGTTGGACGAAGAATGACAATGTATTTAGAATTTGAGATAGCTAACAATGTCAAAATGAACTATTTCTAGTTTTATTATTTTATATTCCTAATAAAGGTATTATATGCCTTTAAAAGATTATCTTTGAAAAGAATTTAAGGTTGCGTAAACATTGTGAGATTCCCATTGTGAGTATACGTCTTAATTAACGTTAATTGACAAAGCATATAATGTCTCAATTAATTATGACCTAACTGAATCATGAAAACACTAGCCCTTCTTGCCAAGATCCAAGTATCAATTCTCTTTCTACAAACACTAGCCCCAATTCTCCTATTTTTTGGATAATATTTTGTTTGTACCACGTTACTTAGCGTTGAGAGATGTCATTCTATTAAATTGGCTAGTATTCTATTAACACTTATGTTTTCAGAATGCAATTGAGCTAAGGGGTGTGGTTCGAAATAGACTCTTACAGATAACCGAGACAATAAGTTAATTATATAATTAATAAGTTAATTCAATCGATAAAAAATCATCATCAACAACCCATAAGGTCCCAACTACGGGGCTCGGGTCTCCCCTCAGGAGACGGTTAAGGCCATACGTCCCCACGCTGGCTAAGTGCAGGTTGCGGACTGGCAAGAATACGTTGTGGCTATGTATCTTGCCCTTGGATGTTTTTAAGCCCCCGAAGGCCTCCAACTAAGCTTCTCGTCTGTTATCGTATGATAACAACTGGGACCGACTCCTTAACGTGACCTCCGGCAACGCTCATGGCAACATGCCACCAGCAGTCACCCATCCAGATACTGACCACGCCGTCGTTGCTTACCCTCGGTGATTGTTTCTAATCACCGAGTGCAACTGGGGTATGAGCCCCTTCACTATGATAAAAAATAGCATAGTGATAAAATGCTCGGTTAAATACACAATATAGGTAATTAACTAAATTGAAGGGTAAGAATGGTAACTCTGAGAAAAGCAAAACCACTTTTAATTCTGTAATTATAGCTGCCAAGGCTCACATTAAAAGAATAATCTAACTGTTCCTTGCACCTCTGTGTCATTAAAATGCATAGGCTACACTCAACAGTATCCATCACTGCATAATACTAATGAATGTGTACTATTATTAAATAATGATTACACAACAAAACCGCCCAATACATCAACAGAATTAAATCACACAGTTTAAAGTTACAACGAAACGTGCATATTACCGCCAGATAGCGTGGGATCAATATATGATTACTTTTTAAAATTAAATGTATTAGCTCCGTTAGGCGGCAGATTACATCTCTGGCCTACCTCAAATTTCTGTGTATGAATTATACATGGTAGGCATCTAATTTACTTCGCATCAAAAACACTTCGTGGCTCTAAATCTCCGATTTTACCGGTCCGTAATTTAAACCGTAATTTTCCGGTTAACGCGATGCATTATCATAACCGAATGATTTAGTGAGGACCATTCGGTTTTGTTGCTATAAGTAAGTATTAATTATAAACACATTAGTAGTGTTGCAATGTTATTATAGTAAATATTCCAAATCGCAATGCGAATTTATGCGAAAATAGTCATAATGACTTGATACATCTCGCACGCGATCGTATAATACCAAAGTAGGTCAAGTTTCAACATTATCATCATCAAAACTTTGACAGTTCACCACTGGAGTTAAGTTTCCTTAGAATTTAAATTTATATCAATAATTAGGCTAATAAATATTGAATTTGTTTGTACTAAGATAACCAAACTGCCATAAAATGAAGGTCCTCTTTCTAGAATATTACCTACAGTTTTATTTTATATTTACCCATAATGTCCCACTGCTGGCTTCGGGTCTCCTCTCAGGAGAGGGTTAAGGCCATACGTCCACACGCTGGCCAAGTGCAGGTTAGGTATTGGTAAGAATACGTTGTGGCTAAGTAAATCGACGTTGGATGTTTTGGAGCCGCCCGAAGGACTCCAACTAAGCTTCACGACTGTTATCGTATGATAACAACCAGAACTGACTTGCTTAACGTGACCTCCGATCACTGATACGTTCATGGTAACATGCCACCAGCGGTCACCCATCCAGGTGCTGACCGCGCCGTCGTTGAAATATAAACAATCTCAAAATAAAAGGTGTATTTTGTGTGTGTTTGTAAAAAACATTCAGTGTATAATGTGTATATAAAGATACATTTGCCGAGATACACTAGGAGCCGCGGCTAGTAGGCTTATATGTCAAAGAAATCTGATATCTTTAATAAGGAGTGTGGGCAGGCCAGAGGTTAAATTTCGGGATGTAGATAAAATTTCAACAGTTTCGGTTAATGTTTCGCTTCTTCGTCTTCGGCATTAGAAACTTTTTAATGAATATTATCAATTTTAAGATTCTGGTAACATTAAAAGGTTCAATAAAAAAAATCTAACATAAATTAGAGGATCCTCTTAAAGAATAATTTGAATCTGTTTCATTAAATTAATTCATTAAACACAACACATTTTTGAGTGCTATCTTTTCTTTATTTCTGTTATTATCAACAAATATATGCCTGTTAATTTCAAAGTAAATCGTAGAGAACTTAGAATATTAAAATTGTAAAATAAAAAAAATCAAAGTATTGCCCCCGAGCACTTAAATTCGGGTCACATAAGTCGAATTGTATTAAGTATGCTTATGAATGCGTATACATGCATACATATACATACATACATGCATACATATATATACTATATATGTAGCGTATGTATATGTAAGCATGTGTATACATATAAATAATGTCATGACGGAGGTATCTTCGAAAGTGATATATTGTTACGTTAATGGAGACTTGTTGTTGGAAACTTGGACACAGTATTAAAGCATAAAATTACTATTAATCTATAATAAAATCCATCCATTTATTTTATTGCGACTTTGTTCTTTTATTTATTTTTGAGAACGCCTATAATTCATTAAGTTTCTAAAGTTTTATTTCAAATTAGTGTAGGTGTAAGAAACATGCAAAACGTACCTATTTCCTTCATAGCATCTTGTGAAGGTATACCTACATAGCTGTCTTGTAAAGCATTTTTTATTAAGGTAGTACAACCGACTCGATCAGGGTGGTACATCCAACGTACACAGGATCAACTTAAAATGACAGCATTCGTGCTGTTGCGTTTCGTCGGTGAGTTCGAGACTGGAGGCCAATGATGCAAAATAATCACTAGGCCGCCATGGTGTGGGCCACCATGCTGCATTGTCTGTATTAGCAATGAATATGGTGACCACCACTCTTAGATTCTGCTTAAGCTTTTCATCAAGCAGAGTAGAGTCACTTTGGCAAGCCAATACATAAAAGAATATACTTACAACAGAGGTGTGGAGGAACGGGCCACATGTTCCTCTAACACAAAGATAGGATCCTCCGACCAGGCGAGGTCATCATGCCTGGCGGACCACTGCCCAACGGTCGATGTTGGGAAGTTGTATATATGTCAATCGGCGCGAGAACTTCCATTACGCGATGCAGGATTGGTAGCTTCTTCGTGCACAACATTACTCCGTAGTTCAGTGTATCTTATGTGGATGGCGATGTCATATATTTTATGTTGATGCTGTATGTGGAAGTCGCCTCAAGGCGTTCCTGATGAGTACAAGTACCCACCAGGCGCCAGGCTTGATCTATTAAGTGAATGCTGAATTTTCTTAAAACAAATATATCAATATTCCAAATTTATTTTACTTTCAATTGCGTGTCTTGCTGTATTGGTTACACAAAGCTACAATCACATCAACAACAACGCCCTTTAACCAGCCACAGCTGAATACTCGTATAAGCCTATTTTTAGAAAAGAGCTCTAGTCTTACTATACCATGCTGGCCAGACAAGTCGATAAGAGGTTAATTTCATGATTTTCTCCTCTTTGCAGTGATTTTATCCTGGGTAGTTAGTAATGATAAAAAGGGATGGTGTCATATTACTTACTTATATCACTAAAAATCTGCCTATTTTTAAGTTAAGATATAAAGAAGTTAATATAAATTAATCTAATTCTTTATCTAGTCGTTTACCCAATTGAAGAAAATAAAACTCTATCTGAAAGGGAAGTGGTTCAAATTTAACTTGCAAGATTTGATTACAGACAAACATCGGGACGGGAAACTAAATTAAAGCTTGTAAAAACTACAGGTCGAATAGTTATTGTACTTTTATGTAAAGAGTTTCTGCATTCAATCGAATGTATGTACGAAAAGCAAGCAGTCATGTACAGAGCCTTAAGCAACAACGTGATGTTTATTAATAAACCTTATTAAAGTTTCATCAGTACAATACGACGAACGAAACTGTAGCATAATGAAGTTGAACTATTGATGTTCTTAACAATAAGCTATCGTCTTTCCACGCGCCTCCGCAAACAACCAGGGTTGTCAGAGCTTAAAGTACAACAAGCACTTTCTAGTAATTTATTTAATAAAATTAACTCAGATTTTGTTTAAATACAAAGTCGACAAAAAAAGCAATCATATTTCGGACACCCGACACACAACATATTATGGGTACTAGATAAATAATATAAAAATATATTTACTTTTTTTGTTGATATACAAACATATTAAACATTGAAATCACCCAAACACCCACATATTTGCAAGTCATACAAATATATAGTCCGCCCCTTCCCACTACCTTAAACTTAACAGAAGCATACGCCACTACTGCCCCATTAAAGCAGTCAATATCAGTCAATTTGTCGCTGTATTCACACCATACTTTGCACTCACACCTATAATAATTTAATATTAAAGTATCGTTAAGATTTTTACATCGACTTATAATGAAACGTTTGACCCTAGAAAGAGACCTTAAATAAAGTTAAATCATCACTTATTTGAAATATTTTAAAATAAAAACTGTCTTAAAACCTCCTACCTATGTGATGGACTAATTATTCATTTTTATACGAAACATTTATGGTACTTCAAACTTAAGTAATTATTTTTAAAACTTTATTTTAGGTTTGTGGCAACCCTGTGACTAACTAATGTACCTGATTAGCGCCGAGAGTATTGTTTAATTGATATAAATTACATCTCGTGATCAGATCGTGCGCAATCGCAATTACATCGTGTTTGTTGCAACGTAATGGGACGTCCCGGCGTTGTCTGCAATTATAGCAAACAATGACCCATCATCACCACTGGGATTATCCTTATTAATATTATAAATGCGAAAGTAAATCTGTCTGTCTGTCACGCTTTCACGACTAAAAATCTGAACCGATTTTAGTAAAATTTGGCAGGGAAATACGTAACGATAGAGCGTTGCGATTAATCTGTGCAAACACTACAAACAAATTGTTGCTGCCACCAATGAATGCAACAATTTGTTGGTTAGCACAGATTGATCACTATGGGCGTAGAGGGCATTAGAAAGACGTAGGTATGAGATACACATAGGAGCAGAGAAGCGAGCAACAGCTAATAAATATATAACATTCTATCGTGGGAGAGTCATGCTTCGGCATGAATGGGCTGGCTCAACCGGAGTAATAACACGGCCTCACACCGGCCTCAAACCAACTTACGCTCGCACTGTGTTTCACCGAATAAGTGAAGATACCGGAGGCCCATACCCCTCTCCCCATCTCCCAAAGCCCGGCAACACACGTCTTTCATAATGTCATAATATAGTAACAGTATTCACTGACGTCACAAAACACTAAGACTATTAGTTTAAACTAGGGTTTACTGATGAACCAATTTTAACGATAAAATAAACCATAATAAAAAATAAGGTATTTTCTGAAGTGTTTTTTTTTATACAGGCATATAACCGCAGCCTAAATAACTCTACGCTGTCAGATGGGAATCGTGAGCAGAATCCAAGAGTGGTAGTCACCTTCCTCTTTACAAATGTGGCCAAAGCAGCATTTCTAATTCCAACGCTTTTACGTATTCACTATATAGTTATCAAATGCCAAAACTTAATTATAGGTTCTACTAAATCATTAATTTGCAACAAAACTTGTCATAGGTAATTTTCCGAAGAAAACTCGAGTCTACGAGTCGAGTTGGGTTTGCCTATAATTATAAGATTATAAACATATCAGTCTTCGCTATGTATTGCACAATTACCCTTACCAAAGCTAGGATTATTCAATTAATAATAAATTTGATCTTCCAACACAGGCCTATAATATTGCATCATAATTCAATTTTACGCTTTCTAAGGCCCCCACAATCTTGGCAACACAAGGTAGCATTCGCACCTTCAATTCATAATTAGCACATTTCAAAAAACGAACTACCGAACATAAAGACAGGTGCAATTTTAAATAAAGAACGAAATTGTTTTTGCTATATCATTTGGCGGGAACAATGATGAATTGGCGCCAAAATGAGGTGTTACATCCTATGCACCTTCGTGTTGGAATTTTAATATATTTTTTTAATTTACTTTCATGGAAATATTATGTTTGATTATGATGGCGGGATTATAAACACGTGGGATTTAAGTTATGTATATTTGCAGTAAACTTGCTCTGTTATTTTTAGTATATACCACAAAGAAAATATATGATGTAAAGGGTTACCTATGTATTTCCTCAAGAATTAATGTTTCTCCATGCGAAATTTTATTGGCATACAATAAGTAACGGCCTACATATTTTATAGTCAATTAATGTTCTTGTTTATAAAAACAATTATTTCTAGAGTGCGGACATTATGTATCATATCAAAAACAATAACTGTATCTTATAATTGAATTCATTATATATATAATAACAATAAATGACTAAATTGAAGGTAATCCTATTTAGTTTGCTGTTACTCGAGTATGTCCCAATCGTTACTTAGGTTAATGAGGCTTCGCATTCATGGTGACTTCTTTACAAAGCTATAATACAGGGTAAATGAGACCATGTAACCATTAAGTTTAGTGCTCACGACATCACGTTAGTCTAGCACCATCGTCAAAGGGTTTCTGACGAAGCTCACCGTTAACCTTACTACAAAGGATCGTGTGAAGTCCATTTAATACCCCTACTAATGTTCTATGAATTGTTACTTATAGGAGACCGTAAACGATATTTGAAATTAATTAGGAATGTGATGCACACAATGATTGTAACGTAAATGTTCTCGATGCGACAGATGAATCTTACAACGAAAATAACTAACTAGCTGAAACCCGCGGTGTTACCAGCGGGGTGAAAATAATAGCCTAAATTACTTTTTATATCCTCAGTATCTGCCAGCAAAGCCGTTCCAGAGAATAGACAACCAAAAAAATTTAAAATTGATTTTTGCTAATGTACCGCATATCGCTCAGTGAGAAGCTTGAAATTATGAGTAGAATTTAATTGATTTATATACATAGATTATATATTTCCGAAAATATAATTTATAATTCCTATGTCCATCACTATGTCGTAGGAAAAATGCTGTATGAGCAAAAACTTTTCATATTAGTTCACTTAGACTTGATGTTAATATAATTTATCAATTGAAACAATAAAATTATCAAGAAAAAAATTCTGTTAAGTTTTAATAGGTACATATTAAAAAAAAACTCAATATTTAACTCGCAGTAATAAAATAAGGCGCCACCAATTAACATTATTATTATGAGCGCACCAACATTGTCCAATAAACAAATAAAAACTAATAAAATCTTAACTGGCAACAAAAATTCAGTAACGAAGTATAATTATAGCCATAAACAAACTATTAACACCAGATTATTTTTTATTGGCAACAAGCAATTATAACGTCAACCAATTTAAAAAATCAGTGCACAGATCAACATCAGTTTACTTTTATTTCGATCATAAATGGTTTAATAATGCTCATAACTACTTGATAAATGAAATATAAAACTGTTTATTTATAATTTATTATGTATAATAGTTATAAATATCTGTCAAAATAAAGATTTACTATTTTCACAGGCTTACTTTCGAGGCCAAAAGCCGTGTACTACTTTAGATCCCATGTGCAAATTCATTGGTCGCGTCTCTTGGATTCATTCATATGTTGTGTGTGTGGTGGCAAATGAGCTGACGTACCGATGACGTAATTTTAAAAGAAATAAAAAAAGATGCTTTTATAAATAAACCAAACTAAAAAAATATTTTTTTTATATTATAGAATGAAATAAATTATTTTAATGTGAAAAGCGTGGGACGGCATTATCGAAATATTGTCAGAAAACATCGCACGCTTGTTAAGTCCAAAGAAGTCTGTTACAAACAAACAAACATACACACTTTTTTTATGGAACAGGGGGCAAACGAGCAGACGTACGATGGTAAGTGATTACTGCCGCTCATGGACACCCGCAACACCAGAGGCGTCACAAGTGCATTGCCGGCCTTTGAGGGATGTAAAGGGGTATGAAGGGGAGGGATTGGGGTATGGGCCTCCGGTATCCTCACTCACCCGGTGAAACACAGCGCAGGCACCGTTTCACACCGGTTTTTTCTGAGGTCATGGTATCACTCCGGTCGAGGCTGCCCATTTGTACCGAAGCATGACTCTCCCACGGTATAAACATACCACAAACATAAAAATATAGCAGGTGAAGCTAATAAAAAGCGTGTAAAAGGCTTTCCTTGAAAGTTTACATAAAAATACTACCCACAATCGGATAGCATCTTAAGCGTCAAGAATAATTTCTAATTAGAATGTCGTTAAATTTTTTCGTTCTTTAATATTTTTTGTATTTGAGATATTTTATATTATTTTAAAGTATTTTATTATGTTATGTTTATCGCTCGATTTAATTAATTATCTCAGACATAGATACCAATTAATCAAGGCTTCAATCATTAAAAATAAAATTTAATAGCTTATAAAATTTAAAACCTGTTTTGCAGACAGCCATATTGAACCAAAGTTTGTCATATTAGTTGTAATTGCCCACATATTTACGCCAATAATAAAAAATGGCGACATTTGGAATTTTAGTTGCCAAATCAATCGATCAGAGTGGCATGCAATGGACAAGACCTATCTAACAGTGGACTGCGATAACAGAAGCCTCTGTTTATGATGATGATGAATAATAAAGTTTACATAACCTTTTAATGAACTTTTAACTTTTTATGATATTTGAAATTATGGAAGATTCATTTCTAGTATATTCATGCCTGTAGTTAACCTAACTACACAACAAATGTATAGCAAGAGTAGGATCTGTTTTCTTCGAGCGTGTCCCGCTGAGTTGTCGATAGCATCTTGTTGTAGCAATTTCAGTTGTTCCACTACGCATAAGTTTAGAAAATTACGTATCTAGAGCAGTAAAAGGCAATAATATACTTATACGGCAAGAAAACCATTGCCTACGGTAATTGAGGTCTGGAATTTTGAAAGATTATAACAGTATTGTATACTGCGATTGTTTAGAAAGACCGTAACGATTATATTATTCGCTGAAAAGAAAACAATTTCGTTTATAACTATGTTTCTCTTTAAAGTATGTCCAAAAGGAAATACTTACAAGGACATACAACGAGGGATGTGCATGATGAACTCGAATCTTGTGATAAATAAATAAATATTTCAGACATCTTACACACAACGCCATCTAGTACTAAGAGAGCAGTTCACAGCTTGTGTTATGGATACTAGACAACTAAAAAATATATAAATATACATTTTTTTTTGTAAATGCATACATATTATACATAGAAAACACCGAAACTCCGAAGCAAATATTTGCAGATATTATTACAAACATTTGGTCCGACCCGGGAATCGTACCCGAGACCTCAAGCGCAGCAGTCGCATACGCTACTACTGCGCAACCGAGGTAGTCAATGTGACAACATTATGCACATCCCTTCTTCAATACTTAGGTCATAATATAGGAGATAAACAGATAAGTAGTCTGACCGAAAGTAGCAACTGCACCGTTCGTTTGCACTCGTAATTCAGCAGGCACAAGTGCGTTACCGGCTTTTGAGGTCGGAGTAGGCTGTTTTTTATAAGGTCACATTGATTCACAATACTAGAGGCGAAAATTTTTACTTTTAATTGGTTGTATAAGACTGTTTCTCAAGTATCAAGTTCTCAAGTAAAGTTAACAAGAGATTACGGCTTAATTGATTTTTGCCACGTTATACGATGGCGAAAAGTCGCAGTCGGTTTATTTTATGTGCAGTACTATATTATGAACGATCTAATATTAATTTATCCATTCAAATATTAGTTTTACATTCTCCGCATACTGAGAAAAGGTATAGAACATACTAAATATATGAGAATATTATATTTTAGTATGCACTTTTCTTGCATACGATGACAAAGGCAATACCAATAAAATCTACGTATATAACGTGACACACATACCAGAAGATAAACTTTGATCATCAAGATTTTTATGACCAAAAGCCGTGGGAACAAAAACCATTATTATTCAATATTCTTCAAATTTACGTACACCTTTGCAGTACCAGCTGACTGAAAATTACTTTCAAAGCTATAGTCAAACTATTTTTACAAGAGTGGTGGTCACAATACTCATTACGATTGGAGACAATGCAACAATGGTGACTCACACCATAAAGCTTAGTGATACTTCTGCATCATTGGGCTTCCGCTCTCGCACACATCAATGAAACAGGACAGCACGAATGCTATCATTATACATGGTTTTTCTCTGCGAGGATAGTACTGCACCAGTCGAGCCGATCCGTTTGTGCTGAAACCATCGTGGTTCTACTACCTTACTTTCTTAATTGAATTGTAAGAATACAGAGTGTTACCAACTCTATTTATCCCACGGGTGCCAAAAGAGCCGACTAAGTAGCATTATAAAGATAAATAAAAAAAGTGCACTGAAAGAAACCTATAGAACCAATCCTACTGGTATGAATATGGTAGTGAACTGGAAATTATTGTCAATACTGATGATGAATGGTACTTTCGCAAAGAGTTGGCATCAAGGGTTGCAAATTACTTCCTAAATTTTAGTCTTCTGAAAATTCCTTAAAACTATTCGGGTCATTTAGTTATTAACACAGTCACCCTGACGAGAAAAAATATTATTTTAACGTTTATCATTCCTTGATTACAGTATCGGACTTTATTTGTGATCGTAAGTTATCTTATCTTTTAATTTTTCTTATTCTGAGATTCTTCAAATGATGGAGTTGAGATTTTACTGTCGAACGCAACCGTAAACAATAACTAGTATTGATGTCAAACCTTCAACACATTAGTCGCAATTGTCAGTTAATTCGGTATCATGGTTACATAGCAAACGTTTAACGAAAGTCATGTTCCACCTACGACCAGTCTATTCATTTCGTGTCCCACACACTGTTCGGTGTTGCCAGACATAAATATTAAATATGTTACAATGATAAGCCTGTTCTCAAGTTTTACCGAACTCTGTTTAAACATACAGATTTCAAAAGTCACATTTTGATCTTTTTTTGTTGTAATCGGCTCTTTTTGTTAAGAATATAGTACCTATTTACTGAGAAATTAAAAGCGATTAAAAAGAGTGTAACATACAATGTAACAAAACCCTTAGAGATAAGTAAAAAATTAATTAGAAAAAAGGTACCTGTGAAATATAATAAACCATTATCTTCATTACATATATTGTCATATGTAACCAATAAATAATTTTAAACAATAATAGTAAATTTAAAAAATAAATAACAACTCTGATCGATAACCGGAGATCACAGATCCCATCATCAATGAAAAACCACATGCCTACGTAATACGCCGTTAATGACCACTAACTTCATCATAATTAAACGTTAATAAATACACCGCTGCTTTAGTAAAGAATCGACGATTAGAGGTGATATTATTAGCATGTATATTACATTTGTAATCTGGCAATACCTAAGCCGACATCCCGTTCGCACCGTGCCGCAAGATCGACACATCCCACACACCTTTCGTAAGCATCGTAAATTGAACATTTGACACGCAAAGCGTAACCTTTGTCGATATCAATCGTTAACATATTTCACAATATGATTTATAGGAAGTTTACTATTTAAGACAAAACTATTAGTCTTTAATTTGGGTGCAGCTTAATGAACAATATTGTTTTTATAGTACCATCACCTACGTTAATTTTATAGCATGATATCTCACGTAAAATTGAAAACAATTTAAGACTTCTGATATAGTTGTAGTTGAATGCACGGCTGACTTAATGGCTTTGGCCTTCGCCACGCAGCTTTCTAGTGCGCTAAGTGTTGTGAGTTCAAATCCCACATGGGTCAACACTTTGTGTGATCTACAAGTTGTTGTTCTGAGTCTTAGTGTTCTTTGTGTCCCTTTTACATATGTATGTAAAGTCCCTCGCGACACAGGATGTATATTCTTCACGCCGGAAGTTGTCTTTTTTCCAAAAAGTAAAGGTATAACATAAAAACCTCACAATCTCACACACGCCTACTCCCAAACTAGGCAGGGCGTTTATTATGGGAACGAAGTTGCTGATATACATGCTATTTTCAAAAGTATAGTCATATTTTTGAATACATAAAAGTTATAAATAAATTATAACCAGACAAAGGACAAATCAACGTGCTCATTGTATAACTATTTGTACTGGATGGGAATAAACCCCACGATTCTTTCACGGCCAACGTGTAAATTTGTTTCATCAGGTCAAAACTTTTCAATCGTGTTCAATCACTCTGATATTATAGCTATATTTGGTAGATCGTAATGTAATCGTAAACAAGTAACGAATTATTTTAAAAAAGCTGTCTGCGCTTTTGTTGGCTTGTTTTTTTATGTACCCTGTGTCACTTTCACGACTAAGACGAATCTATTGACACCACTCACATAAAAATACGACGGGCAATTTTGGCTTTATATATATATATTTCTTTGGCATGGTCGCCAAAGAAATATATAGTGGAAAAACATAATCCTCCTTCTTTAGCAGTCAGGTAAAAGGCGATATAAAACTGATAGAGGTTTGGGGTCCGATTGTATCATACACTTGTTAAAACGAAATAATTGCTGAACAACAGTTATTGAGTGGCCGTCGTATACTCTGGTCAGGCCAGCCTCTCTCCCACGGAATATTAAATAAGAAGACACATATTATTATGTAAATATACTCATCAATAATTTATTCAAATAAAAAAGTCGTAACCTTTTATTTATATCCCCGAAATAGTATTAAGTTACTATAGAATATGATATTCATTTTACGTATACTTAATATGACACCGGATCTATTATAACCATAACAGTTATAATATAAAATACTGAGGCAACTGACTTAATCACAGGCATCTCAGTATGATGCTGGAACATAAATTGTACAAGAACCGTACCGTTACCTAGCTTTTCTGCCGATATTTCTCTTTACTTCTACCATAAACATACTTGCTTAACTTTACCCAATGTGTCTTATTTTTTAATATTTATTTTTAATATAACCTTGTTGTTCTACAGGTGAGAGATCATTTTCAATACATCGAGGCCCCACCCACCTCCAAGACGTACCATCATACGAATTTTTATACCAATCTTTACGGGTAGTTGGAACCCTTATTTTTACGTACGGATATTCCCTCGGATACCACTCGGGTACCAGGAACCGGGGAACCAGGTGCACCCTAGAAAGGGAATCTCTGGAACCTCGACGGGTAGTTAGGACCCTAACAAATCCGGCAACGTTCCACGTATATCAATAGAACATTAGTATTGCTTAGTAAATAAGTAAGTTGTCTAGTATGTATTAGGCTGAAGCTTATAACAGTTACTTAACGTATAAAATTTAATATCAGCTGTGTCGTCGTAGATAAAAGCCGATTCAAATCTAGTTTAAGAAAAGGTATAGAATATGTTTCGGTAGAATCTCTAAATTAAAATTAACTATAGGAATACGATTTGAAAATAAACGGTGTCATATGATTAAAAGATTTTCTATAGTTACCAAATTTTTTTTACCCGACTGCGAGAGGAAGAGAATTATGTTCTTCGAGTGAATGTATGTATGTATATTTCTTTGGCAGGACCTAGAGCCTAGACGGCTTGTCGTATTTTTATGTGAATGTTGTCAATAGATTCGTCTAGTCGTGAGAGTGACACTGGGTACAAAAACAAAATTCAGGATTTATGGCGCCAAAAAGTAATCTCCAAAAAATATTTTTTCAAATTACATCGAGTGTGGTATCAAAATAAAGCATTTTAACGGTGATTACGAATATATATACACAACTTATATATTATACTTAAAAAAACCGAATTTAATAAGATGACAGATATTGGACGCAGTCGGTTTTTTTTATAATATTATTTGTTTATGACTATTATATGACTATTTGTAATGGCCTCTAGATTGTTATCAGGCCTACATTCTAACCATTAGACTCAAGGGTCAGCTATTGAAGTTTTGAGCTATTTTCTGTATTAGTTATAAAGTCGTTTACTTCCTTTCCATACCAAGCTGTTGCTAAACTTATTCATAGTCATAGCAAATGATATTAATTTTAATCACCGTACTATCTATCTCAAACTTTATAGATTCAATTAATATTGTAAATGGTGGTTATTTACTCAAGCTTGTATTGAAACAGGCAATTTTAAATTAATAAATAGATCATATCGACTTGTAAATAGTCTCTAAAGGGAAACCTTTTTATTGCAATAGCCGATTTACAACGCGGTTGTAATAACTACAATTAGATAGATTTTGATCGGAACGCGGACCTGTTGTTTTAGTGACTGCTAAGAATGATGTCGTGATTCGAATTTCCCCTAGTACTGAGATTGTTTGCTGCGACTTTTATCAACTTATTTTGACTGCAAGATTGGCCTAGTGGTTTTAGCGGTTGGTCCGGATGGCGTAAGAAAGCGGTTCCCGGATCTCTCCCGTCTCAGGTGCAGAGTGGCACACCACACAAACCCCGGTTGGGAGAAGGCACGAAGGGGTTACCACAGGTAAAAAAAAAAGTGGTTTAAGCGGTCGCCACGCTGCTCTCTACTGCGTCAAGTGATGTGTGTTGAAATTCCACATACGACAACACTTTGTGTAATCCACAAAATGTTCTTCTGAGTTTGGGTATTCTTTGTGTGTCCGTTTCATATATGTTTGTAAAGTCCCCCGCCATACATGATTTATATTAATGCGGGAGTTGTCTTTTTAAAAAAAATCTATAATAAACGCATACTTTAGTCTGTAGATGTCTGTTTTATGGAATATGATTTCTGGTGTAGGGAACTAACGGCAGATGGATCACCGTTTAATAAGTGACGACAATCGCCTGTGAATACATTCTGGAATAAAACTCACTTGCACTTAATCTACAATTTAATTTATTTATTTTTAAACCTCATCATGGCATCATCAAAGGTAAGGCAAAACCGGTCAGGTGTAAAAATAAATAAATTAAATAGTGGAATAAGGGCTAGTGAGTTTAATTCCAGAATGTATTGCAACAAGTTCCATCAAGTGCCGACAATCAAGAGTATAAATTGCCTATGAATACTTTTAACTCAATAAACAATTCTGACACTCTTACAATGACCCCGCCCTCATTCCCAGAGGGCCTTAAAGAAAGCATTCATTTATTTGAGTAGAAGTACAAGTCGGTTTCGAATCCCTTGTAATCTAGTACTTTTAAACGAGCAATTTTTGTGTGTGTATAACTTAACTTCCTCGGTGGCGCAGTGGTAGCTTACGCGACTGCTTGCTGTCCATGGGGTCTCGGGTTCGAATCCTGGGTCGGACCAAGTGTTTGTAAGATCTGCAAATATTTGTTTCGGAGTTTGGATGTTTTCTATTTATAATATGTATGTATTTACAAAAAAAAACGTATTTATGTATTCATATCAGTTGTCTAGTACCCATAATACAAGCTCCGCTTAGTTTGGAACTAGATGGCGTTGTGTGTTAGATGTCCGAAAATATTTATTTATTTATTATTATTATTATATAATCTGGTTCATGAACTTTACTATGCAGGGAGTTTCTCGGGCTACAAATCGAATTTAGACAGAATTCATTTTTGGAATACTCCACAAAAATACCTCCATGTTCATCCAGGTACGATTTACCTTATATTAATAAGTTCTCATTTTTCTCTTTTGATGGTGAAAAGGGTTTTTTATATAAGGGTTAAGCGGGCGAAAAGGGTTATTTAAATACACTCATAGTTTATAGACAGTCTATTACTGCTGTAGTCTATTACTGCTAGTAGAAATAAATGATTATTAAACTTTTACAATGTATAGGTAATGACTGCCTATCATTTTGACTGCCTCTGTGGCCCAGTGGTAGCGAATGCGACTGCTGTGCTAGATGTCTCGGTATCGATTCCTGAGTCGGACAAAATGTTTGTATGATCTCCAAATATTTGTTTCGGAGTTTGGGTGTTTTCTATGTATTATATATATGTATTTACAAAAAAAAGGTATATAAGTATTAATATCAGTTGTCTAGTACCCATAGTACAAGCTCTGCTTAGTTTGGGACTAAATGGCGTTGTGTGTTAAAATGTCTAAACATATTTATTTATATTTAATGTCTTTGTTAACATAATTTTTATTAAAATTAAAAATTGATATGGGATCGTTTATCTTGCTTGTCAACATTAACACACAAAGGACTATTATATCGTAGTAAACACTATAAAAATGGACTAAAAACTATCTCCTTGTTCACGAACGACGCTGCTATTTAAAAATAACTTTTTAAACGTTTCTGAAGCTTATTATATACTTGCATCACCAGTAAAGTAATAATAAACATGTTACCATTATTCTTCAAGTAATTTGACATGATTACAAAACTAGGGCCCGGTTTGGAAATGCTAGTTATCCATATAAATTATCATCGCGTGTGTGATGTAAATGTTTCTCCGTCTGTACGACACCGTTTGTCAAACTTTTGTCTCGGGGGGCCATTCGACTGATTGGAGTTTATGGCGAAGGGGACAAAGTACAAATATTAGTTATGATGTCAATCATGTTATTCGTTTTTTTTTTGTGCAATCAAGTAAGTAAACAAGGTGATAAGTAAATTAATGCAAGTGGGCACATACTGTTTACGTTAGTTTGCTTTCCGGTAACAGTAAAGGGTTACAAGAGGGAGGAGGAGGGAGGAAGAGTGTTTTCTTTTTTGGTGTTAAAAAGACAAAACCCCCACTAGGAGTATTCCTGTGTCGAGGAGGAATTCACAAATATATGTAAAACGGACAAAAACATCCAGACTAAGAATAGACAAACGGTAAGATGAGGTATTCAGTTAATAGTATTAAGATTAAGTCACAACTTCACAAGACACGAACACAACAAAATATTCATCATTGTTTCTATTTTATCCTCCTCCTCCCTCCATTACGGAGAGGCCTATACAGCAGTATGCTTTTTCAAGGCCCTTTATATAACTACCATAAGTCATAAATGTAATCAATCAGAAACAAATTAATATCACTAACAGTATTTCAAACTTTAGGAAAGTTTGTCGGTAAACATTACTAAGAAGCATCGGAGTCCCTTGCCCCACAATTCCCTACTCTTAAGGTAATTACACACTACGTCAGATAAGTGGCTCGATAACACTTCATAACCTGTACGCTCACTAAAAGTACTAGCTACAAAAAAAAACACCAGCTTATGATACTAAGTAATGAGTTATTTATACGTATTTAAAAAAAATGGTTTGTTTTCTTAAATTGCTTCCTGTGTTAAAGTAAACTGACCAACAAGGTGCTTATAAATTAAAAAAACAACAAGGGTTATAATTTGGAAATTAAAAACAGATGCAGTTGTGTATTGTTTTATTTTAAATTTCGAAATGTAACACCTTTACTTTTTAAATTCACCTTTTCGTGGTTTTAAGTCTTGCAAAAAAAAGTGATATTACTTCCTTGGCTTAGTACATCAATACATTCATATCAATATACTGTGTGTAAACAAACGAATGAAAATAATTAAAATATTCCTCGCTCCGGTAATCACGAACCGGTATGAGAACATCATAAGTTACTATTTTGACACTACTTGATCAATTAAGAATAATAATATACGCCACACGTTAGATAGATAGATATTAAACCATGGGCGGGGTTTAATTAGAAATTTAACCTGTTAATAAATTACCAATGGCCTGCCGCCACCCAAGGTGTGGCAACACTCAGCGTATTTCCCTAGAGAAACAAACGACGGTGTTGCCAAAGTAAACCATTCAAATTCCGGATATTTTTGGAACGCATTTGTGATGTTTATTATGTCATTTCCTTCGAAAATGGCTTGTTACTCATTAGTGTCTCCTACGTTAGTATAATATATTTTCATTTTTATTTCCATAACACTAATTTGAATTTGTTATAAACGAAACTACTTTTACAACGTGCTATATTTTAAAAGAAATGAAAATTTTTATTACAAGCAATAAATTTTGGGAAAATACACAAAAGAATCATTAGATTACTTTTATTTCTCATAGATTTTATTTCATTGTTGCGAGGTAACTATAAAATGTGGAAGTTTTATATAGTCGGAACCCGTTGAAGAGTTTCATCCAATTTTGACTAATATTATTCTCTCAGTCAATAAAATCTTAATAGAGAACCAAAAGAATTATTTTAATTAGGTTATAATAATAAATAGAAGTTTTAACAGACAACAAAAGACAGTTAGGAATATTTTTCAACTTATTAAAGGCTGTTTTTTTACCATTTTAATTGGGAAAGTATGAAAGTTTCCAGAAGTGCTCACCTTTCGAAGAGTGCTCACATAATGTACTATTGGAATTCACTAACGACATCCCAGCAAGTGACCTCTGGTGTCGGCTCTTACTATTAAACCTTGTTTACGATTTGATTGCTTCAAGTGTTAAGCACTTTCATTACTTGTTATGTACTGGGTATGCACCTTATACAGCCATTAAATTACTTCTTAAACCCGTACTAATTAAAATGTAAAGTAGACATAAAACGAGCCGGCTTTTTTACTTTTTTACTTCTTTAGGAGTTATCTTAATGTGACCAAACTCCATAATTTACATTTGAAGATAAGATCATCCACACATAAAAATTTGTTGCGTTGACTAACTGATTCATCGACTAAATCCAAACCATTGGGATACAAAGTTAAAGTTTTAGTAGCTGAGATTTGAATAGTTTTTTTTTCTATTTTTCATGGGATAGGGGTCAACCGCTCGTAGACGTATCGCCTGATGATTAGCGATTACTGCCGCCCATGGACACCCGCAACATTAGAGATGGGGGTTGGGGCTGGGTATGGGCCTCTCCCCTCCGGGCTGGGCGTAATTTGTTACGCAGATGACACATTAGTCACAGCCCGGGGGGCGAACTTTCAGGAGGCGGCGTGCCTGGCCACCAGGGGAGTCTCTCTGGTGGTCGGGCGCATCGAGGCGCTGGGCTTGCGGGTGGCCCTGGATAAGACGGAGGCCCTGTTATTTCACGGGCCTCGTCGCGGGCCGCCCNTCTGTGAATCACAGCGCAGGCGCTGTTTAACACTGATTTTGTGAGACCGTGGTATCGAAGTGTGGCACTCTCAGGGTATGCTGGAATTCTATCCGTAGGACGTTACTACCCACGCATAGAGGACTAACATAAAATGATAGCATTCGTGATGTCGTGTTTCGTTGGTGAGTGCGTGACCGGAGGCCTAATGATGCAGAAGTATCACAATGATGCATTGTTTGCATACGCAATGACTATGGTAACTACCACTCACGCTTTCCATAGAGTCACTTTGGCAGGGTCATATAAACATACAAGATAATAAGGGATGATTTTTTCTATGGAAGTTAGTTGCATTTTCAAAGTCAGAAACATATAATAAGAAATGGTAACGCGAGCGAAGCTGCGGGCTACATCTAGTTTGTAATAAAATTAACGGTCAACAATTCTACTTTTTGGTTTTATAAGGTATTCTACTGACAGTTTTGACATGCAGCTGTTAAGTCTCGTTTATTTTGTTACTCAGTTTAGTGTCCATACTATTAAAGATCGCACGTGTCATTGGTCTTCTCTAAATTTATTCACAAAAGCCTACGAAGAAAATGAATTCTTCACATGATAATTTGGCTTTTGTAGATCACTTTTCTAAGAATACAAATCAGCATTTATACTATTCCTTACTATAATCTATCTCTAAGCCAAATTTCATCTAAATCCGTTTAAGCGTTCTGGCGTAAATGAGTAAATAATAATTTCAGTACTCAAACTTTAGGCTGGCTCATTGGTATAGCGTTCAAGAATGCCAAAAGCATTGCTATGTTTTTCTTACAAGAAAGGTTTAATACCAGCCAGGAGTTTTTAAACTTGATAGTGTACACATATGCCTCGGAGAATACGTTGAGCCGTCGGTCCCAGTTGTCATGAACATGTTTGTAAGCGGTTATTGGTAAGGCAGTGCCCTCAAATCTTATATACTGACAACCAGTATATTCTCTGAATTCAGTTCACCCTCAGATGCCAGTTTCTCTGTGGAAAAACTGGTATTCAAGTAAGACGGGTTGAAGTAGTAGTCGATCTTTAATAATCTCGGGAATAATAAGGACTAAAAAGCAAGACTCAAACTTTTTGAGTGACGGCTGGGATTGTGAAAATTGTTTTTATTCCATTTCAAATTTTACATTGCTTTAGCTATTTTATGTATGCATGATCTAACTAAAAGATCTTCTTCTCCTTTTGATGATATGGCAATCAGTCGGATCAGCTATTTCTGCCAATGTCAAGTATTTCAAGTCTTCAATTCTAAGACTTCGTTCGAGTCTTTAAGTCTTCGTCGTGATGGAATTAATGATAAAAAATATAAAAAATGTGGATGACATGAAATGGGGACCGTCTTTCGCAAAAGCAAAAAACGATCTCTAACTAAAAGATATTAGGAAATTTCCAAAGTCAATTCTCTTTTTCCATTGTTTTATTTTTTCATTCGGAAACATTCCCGCGGCCATTTAATTGAACTTCGGTTTCAATTTATTGTATGCACGGTCCGAGTATGTAAGCGCCTCCAGGTTCGTTAGGATCGCTCGCTGTAATCGTTTTAGACATGCATCACGGCTAATTGGTGTGTTATTCAATTTTAGAAAACGATATCTGATACTATTAGGGATCGGCTGACAAAACTATATCCAATAAGAATATTTTCTACACATTTATGAAATAGATTAAATCTGAAATGCCGCGTCTTACATGCATATAGAATTATACAAAGGAACGGCATTTGTTACTCTATCGCTGAACACAGATCTGTCCTTAGAAAAGAGATTTTGGCCTACTGTGCCACGCTGACCAGAGGATTTATTTAGTATAGGATTCGATTCAATTCTCCTTCTGTTTTCCTATATCCTCAAGTGGAACCCCGAAGGGTTGCCAAACATTTTAATGCATATGTGTTATGGGAAAACAAAAAAATATAGAAAAAAGCACAGTTCATTCATTGGTAGTCTTCTCTCCAAAAACAGCAATGATATAGCGAGCCGATTCTGCCGCATTAGTTCCGCGTCGGAAGTCGAATTCAAATTTCCTGTGTAAGATGAATAAAAAACATTTGCAAGTCGAAAATGTTGCTTTTTTAAATTAAAATTTCAGAGTTATTTTGTGAAACAAAATTCACAAACAAATTTCAAACCATGGAGGTTTTATGTCAATTCAAGGTACCTTTTAAAACGGCCATTTCATACTTCAACTCCTATTGTTAAACCTTACGAGCCCTAAACCTTTGCTGTACTTGTACCAGACGTGATTTCCCATTCATCACCATTGACATCTCCGTCATTTTACCATGTATTTTATCTTAACTGAAAAGATATACACTTTAGGAATATCACCATCACCATTACTAGATAGCATATGCCTTTACTAAAATACTTTTGAAGTAGAGCCTATTTAAAATATCTGTACGGAACTCCACTGTTTTACACTTTCAACCAATTTCTTTTTGATATCTTACTGTTTCATATAACGTTCGGTTACACGTAATTCACCGTTCAAATCAAATGTAATTATATAAAATTATGAAATACAATACAATTTCATAATAATAATATAGAGATGTATAATGGCTGTTTGTTAAACAGACACGATCACAAATCATAACAAGTCACGTGGCCAAAACAAAATATTACAATAACATAAAAGTATAAAGGCGTTAGCGATTGCAAAAAGAGATTTGACGCGAAACACTACCGTTTTGACCAAGGGTGCTAGAATATTAATGGAAACGATAATGAATAAAAGTAGTAAGTGGCACACACTCCACTTTTTAGTGTTTAATGAAAATTTCTATATGCAAATAGTTTCAGAACCTACCACAATAGCGGTTGCTATTATTGTTTAAATTTTAAACTAATAATATAAATCATCAATATATAAATCATTTTAAACTATCCTACTGAAAAGTAGGATAGTTTAAAATGATACCAATTTGCGTATAATTCCAAAAGGTAAAACATGGTAGTTTGACATTACCATTTGTAAAAGGAGGTATTAAGAATTACCATTTGTATTAGGAATTATGTATACATAATTACAATGACATTCCTTTACATATAAACACAAATCGGCCAAGTGCGAGTCGTACTCGCATAGGAAGGGTTCCGTACCATTATCTACACATTTGAAGCGTCTACCTGATGCCGTTACCAATATCGAGCAAACACGAGCAAAAAAAATACGTTTGTTGTATGGGAGCCCCCTTAAATATTTATTTTACTCTCTTTTTTAGTATTTGTTATTATAGCTGCAACAGAAATACATCGTCTCTGAAAGTCTGAAAGTTTTAACTGTCTAACTATCACGGCTCATGAGATACAGCCTGGAGACAGGTGTCAGTCAGTCTAATCAGTCAGGTCAATCAGATGCACAGCGAAGTCTTAGCAATAAGGTCCCATTTTACCTTTGGGTACAGAACCATAAAAACCTGACTTAAGATTAGTTTATTTTTAGATAAATACTTCACTCTTTGGATTAGAGATATACGAGTGTGTATATATATATGAAGAATAAAAATTAATCACAAAATCGTGTGTACGCGCATAACTTTCAATCGACTGCACCAAATTGGATAATTCTTTTTCTATGTGTTGATATTGAGAGGAAATTTTGTATAGAACAAAATAAAAGAAAATCGGAAGTATTATATTTTCTTAGTCCGCGACTACGCGTGCGAAGCTGAGGCGGGTATGAATACTAAAACGTTCACGAAAAAAATATACGAAGTCATTTACTAAACAAACAATATATTATAAATATATTGCATCGTTATTAAACCACTTACACAATAAGATGCTAGAGTCAGCTTGGCATATTCACTTTATTCCCATTTAATAACGATGACACATCTCATAGACAAAGAAAAAAATATTCACTACAGTCGACACATGACACATACAATAAAAATAAATTAACTACATGTTCTTCTAATGACTGATTATAGGGTTGCCACTTTTTACAATTGAAAACATTTGTCAACATAGAAATAAAACCTTGTTTCTGTTTATTAATTATAGCTTCGAAAAAAGAATATTTTAGCGGTGACGTTCTATAACATTGCAAAAGCAGTCTGGAACTGGTTTCAAATATTTTCAACGACAATTTAGGTGATTTACTGTTCGGCGGCGCAAGGGTAACATATGCAATTGAGGTTCCGGGTCGGATCAAATGTTTGTATGATCTGCAACTACTTGTTTCGGAATTTGGGTGTTTTCTACTTTTAATACCCTTAGTACAAACAGCTTAGTTTGAGACGAGATGGCATTGTATGTCAGATGTCCGAAATTTTATTTTATTATTTATACTTTTATCTGTTTCAAGGAGATTTTGAGAAATACCTAACATGGTTAAAAGTACTTAATTAATATAAAATAGTATGGTAATTCATGTATTTTATGTTTTCTTTCTAAAATAAAAGTATTATAATTTCTAATACCTTTGACAACCCTAATCATAAGTAAAGTCATCACTTGAAACATGCAGCCACTTCTCAAAACATGTTGCAACATACTTTAGGTGCTTTGAAGATTTCAAATGATTTTCCCACCCTGATTCTTTGACAAATTGATGAAATTCTTCTCAAACTGATGAGAAGTGAGATTTTTTAATTTAACGTTTAAAAAATAATTTAAGTTTCTCATTTATCTAGTCGAGTTGCTTACGTCACTGTTTTATATTGTGATAGTACCATATAGAAAAAGAAAAATAAATTTTAATGCGGCAAATCAACCTTCCGACGTCCACTGCTGAACGAAGGTCTCCCCCAAGGAGTGAAAACTATTAGGCAGGTTTGATCCATCCGCTGCCAGCCAACTTCTCCCCCATGGTTCGCTACTAATGCAATTACACAGTGGGCTAGAAAGCAAAACTGTGTAAGATATAATCTGAGAGGTTTTACTGGTCTGATGCGTCCTGGAAGGGTCTACTATCAATACGGTTGCGGAAAAATTCATTTAACCTGTGGTTATGTGTCATTCTACGTTAGTAGAGTTATCTTTAATTATGTTAATCATTGATGTAATAATATTTAATAATAAATCACACATTTTACCTAATTAGGCAGAGCTTGTACTACGGTAACTAAACTGCTAATAAGCATAGATGCACTTATAGATTTCAAAATAATCTAGACAGATTACACCCTGATTCACAGAATAAATCAGACAATGGGGTAAATGACTGTATAGTAACCTCCTCCACATCCTTTATTAAACGAATATTACAAAACATCTTCGAATAAATTATCATTTCTATAACAAATTTTATTTGAATTAATATTGAAATATATTGCTCAATTGAGTAGTCTAAAACAGTAACGTCATAAGTTTGTACTTAGTAAATTTCGTTTTGACAGACGATAAAAAGTAACTAACTTGACTGAGGTGTCATCTAACCTATTATTTGTCCTAGTCGAATCGAACCCACAACCTCTGGCTTTACAAACCACTAGCTATACTAACAAGCTGTTTAGGATCGACTATGTATGCTTGACTTCTTAACTATTATAAAATGTGTAAGGAAGTTTGTTTCTTATTCTATGTCGACTTTCACGTACAACAAAGGGTTGTCCTTTTATTATAAATCTAATGCTAAGGAACAACAAGACACAAGAAATACCTTTTTTACCATGGGAGAGCCACGCTTGGGCATGAATAGGCCGGCTCGACCGGAGTGATACCACGGCCTCTCAGAAAACCGGTGTGAAAATATGATTGTGTTGTGTTTCACCAAGTGAGCGAGGATACCGGAGACACATATCCCAATCCCGCTGCCCTTCCCCCTCCCCATCCCCCAAAGGCCGACAAAGCACTTGTGACGCCTCAGGTGTTGCAAGTGTCCATGGGCGGCGGTAATCGCTTTCTATCAAATATTTGCTCGTTTGCCCTCTATTCCATAAAAAAAGAAAAAAAAATTAATATAAAATATATTGGTGACACAGACATATGAATCATACGCAATGATTCATACAATAATGCACAGAAACGTCATAAAATTGATTTCTTTGTCATACATTGTAAAGAAATATACTGTATTCTTTATCTTATTTAAAAAACATGTTTTTAAAAAAGTTGTAAGTTTGTCATCCATCGTGATCAGCGTATTAAAGTCCATTGTGGGATAAGAAAAACAAAGGGAAAAGTTAAGGGAATATAAAAGATAAGTTCAATAGATGAAATTTGCGTACAAAAAATAATAGCAATCTGGGTTTCAGTGAGACTCGAAAAGAATATGAACGTCAATGACCTCTATCTGTCAAATGTCCTTTGAACAGTAGATACGGTGTCTGCAACAAAACTTTATTTGCGTATCAATAATGTTTTTGCAAGGCTTTTAAAGGTGCTTAATAATGTTTTTTCAACGGACCTTTGACAGATAGTCATTGCCGCCCTTATTCCTATTTGAGTCGCATTGTAGGTACTTTTAAAATAACTAACAGAATCAAAACAATTCTTGCATTTAAATAGTCGGATGAGTATAAGTCTTCATTAAACTAGTAGGGCTAACTTCGCCACTTGCTTTTTCAAGGATTCCGTAGCTAACATCTCGGCACCCTTATAGTTTTTTTTTTATTTTCAAGGATTCCGTAGCTAACATCTCGGCACCCATATAGTTTTTTTTAAATTTAAATTAAATCATGAAAAATTTTGTTTTTGGGGTGCCGTAAAGCAAAATTGATCTTTTTTTTCTCGGATTTACTCCATAGTGTGGGGTACTATTAGATAGGTCTTTTAAGAATATTGAGAGGTTTCTGTCCCTCTCCCCCTCTAAAAGCTAAACAACTGGATGAAAAAATCTGGAAGAATTCATGAAGGTAGTTCATGCGATGAATTTTGCAGAAAAACTGCTAAGGTAATTTTGTTAATTCAGGAGTTATAGAGGCCTATTCAAATTCAAAATCATTTATTCAATCAAGACTCTAAGTGACATTAACGCACGTTAAATTAAAGCTTCATTTAAAAATCATAGATCGACACAAACAGACACCACAACATGTACTGGATTATCAAGGTAAATTAGGTGAAAACAACAAAATCTACTGCCCGCTTGTGTCGATCTATAACAACCACTAGTGCGTAGAGCCTTATGAGACGAATACTACCAAATAAATCGTGGCCACTGTTTTTTAAAGTTGGATATTGAGGTACAATAGTGTTAGTATTACATGACAGGCAAACAGTATGACAATCATTTTATTGAAATGCTCCAAAAGATACCGCTGAAACTAGAAAAAGAGGTGCGCGCTTTCTAGAAAAAGATTGCAAAAAATAACGAAATAATAAGTAAACACACCTGAATACGCACTTGACCGGGTTTTTTCTACACCGTCATTTTTTAACCTCTCAGCTTAACTTGTAGAATAAAACTTACATTTGACATAAATTAGCGATTTAAATTCATTTCAACATTGTATCATCACCATCTTTTGTGACGATATTGTGATATAGAAGATAGATAAAAAACTAATATGTTTATTTGGAGAACAGATACCTGAATTGTTTTCCTAGAATGTTTTACACTTTCAAGTTCATTCTATCCCTATTTAATCTAGGGTAAAACCGGGATACATGGTACACTTTTAAAATTATGAAGGTATATAACCTTCATAATTTTAAATATATTAATTATAATTCATGTATGTGAGTAGCTTATTCATGTTGAAGTATTGTTTTTTTGATCTATCAATTACAGATTTTGCAGAATGTAGGTTTTTGTAGAACGCTCTTTTGGGATAGACGCCTACCTTTATGGATAGTTAGTTGCCCCACCATGAAAAACAAAACAATCCGGGAATGTCACAGAAGTAAAAACTTGAATATTAACGTAGTGCATTTTTGATATTTTGTAATGGTCGGGGAATAATTTTGCACGAATTGCTTTAATTATCTGTATAAAAGCACTAAAATTTATGAATTATAAAATCTATCGTACACAAACATGACAATTTATGGTCTACTTTCAGCAATTGTCTTCGAGAAACATGGTTTAAATTATGAAAAAAAATTATTTCTAATATGACGCAAATGAGCACAATTAAATTTTAAAAGTTCAACAGAAATATTAATGCTTAGCTTTTATTATAAAATTATTTGTTAAGTTTTAACAAACATAATTATACTTTTTTAAAATTATTTTTAAAAGCATTCATCATATCATCATCTTCCTAGCCTATTTTATTAAAAAGCATAATTGGGGTCGGCTACTAGTTCAACCGGTTTAACCTTAATATCAGTTATTCCACGGAACCACTGGCATCAGACCTCCGCAACCCTGAAGATGAACTGAATTCGAAGGTTCAACTAGTTGCTAGTACATTTCGGGTCCGGATGGCGTAAGAAAGCGGTTCCCGGATCCCTCCCGTCTCAGGCGCAGAGTGCCACACCGCGGTGGTTTAGTGGGTAGTCTGGCTGGTGTCAGTCAGGAGTCTCACACAAAGCGAAGCCCCTGTACCCGCAGGGGGGAGCGAAGTGCGTAAAGGCATTCCACCACGTCAAAAAAAAAAAGAAAAAAGTTGCTAGTACATTTGAGGGCATAAACATCTTCATAACTATTGTCATAGGTGTTTATGACTAATGCTTCCGACGNGGGTACAGGGGCTTCGCTTCGTGTGGGACTCCTGACTGACACCAGCCAGACTACCCACTAAACCACCACGGTGTGCCACCTCTGCGCCTGAGACGGGAGGAGATCGGTAGTCGCTTACGCTAACCGCTAGATCAACGGGGCAGTCCCAAAATAAGATGTTTTCCTAAAGGAAAATACCCTCGTTAATTAATCTATTGGAAACTGATAGCAATACGCTAAATAAAAGTTCGCAATATCCTATATTTCATGATGACGTTGTATTTTTAGCAGCAAAACGCCTTCGCAATATTCTAGATGGAATCCCAAATTATCAGAATTATATTTCGTTTATCCCCTAGGTTTTTTTTTTATTAATTTCGTCGAATGCTGACTGTAGTTGTACAAGAACATATATAGGTAAATATTTTATTGGATAGATCTCCAGGTATTTTTTAAAGTAATTTAAAAATAAAATAGCAACTATTTACATCTAGATACACATGACCAGTGTATTGACGTAATAAAAAATATAAAATAATTCATTACTACTTATAAAGTTATGCAACGTTCAAATAGTAACTTTAAAGTTGTCGACGTATACGTTTAAATATAAATTAATACGAAACATATCCTCAAGACACCCCTTGGATGAATTAGGTGAAGGGTGGCAACGGCTTCTACTCATACTAAGATGTTAATTCATAGTTAGGTTTTTTTTAAAATCTAATTCAGTTTAACCCACAATCTGCATAGCAATAATCTGTTGCCCCATAGCAAATTTTTAATATAAAAAGATATATGAACAAGTGAAAACTTGTTAAAACGAGGGCTCTTCTTTAAACATGTTTAGTCTGGCAGTATGTTAGTAAAATTAATTGGATTCCGTATCTGAAGACCGATTATAGATTATAGTATGACTAAAATAAATACTTTACAATACATTATGTACTAAAAACAGGTGTGTATATAATTCTGAATATCTTTATGGATTATCGTATTTTTCTCTGAGTCTTTTACTCAAAGTTGATTGGTGTCGGCTTTAAGTTTAGTACGATATGGCTGAACCTCGGTTTTTTACGAGGAGCGACTCCCGTCAGACCTTCTTAACCCATATATTAGGCCATTTTAATTTACTGTACTAAGAACATGTATGGATCACTTCGGAAAGAATTGGAAGAGCCACTCACGAATTAGGGAATCTACCGTTAGAGAGCCTCGCTTTGGCATGCATGAGCCGGTTCGACTGGAGTGATACCACGGTCTCACAGAAAACCGGTGTCAAACAGCGCTTGCGCTGTGTTTCACCGAGTGAGTGAAGATAACGGAGGCCCATACCCCAACCCTTTCCCCCATCCCCAAAGGTCGACAGCGCAGTTCTGGCGCCTATGGTGATATTACTCGATTGTCCTTTATTACATAAAAAGAAATAGCTTTGTGTAAAGAAAAAATATATTCTTGTGACTTCTTTTGTTCAGCACTTGTATTACTTTACTCATAAATCTTAATTGATCTTGGGTATATCGTCTTTCCCAGTTGCGAAGTATCTGTTTATTGTAGTAGAAGTAATTACATGTGAAACACTACCGATAATCTTGTTCATCAATCAATCACCATAACACAATACCCTTTGTCTTACTCGCGGTACTTTTATGTTCTATTGCAATGAGTGACAAAGAATTATGTGAGCAGGTGCCATGAAATTCTTTATACGTTTAGGAACCAAGTTTAAATTTAACGTTAGATAAGTAGTGTATTTCTAATGGTATTAAAAAAAACTTTTTTATCGAGTTTAATTATCAAAAAACTATTTTGTAATTTGAGTTTTGTAATTTCATACCTTAATTTGAGCTTTGTATAATTTTTATTATATTCCAATTAAACTAATGAGCGCCTCCTGCTCACAGCCCGGTTGCACTCGGTGATTAGAAACAATCACCGAGGGTAAGTCACAACGGCGCGGTCAATACCTGGATGGGTGACCGCTGGTGGCATCTTACCAAGAGCGTCTCCGTGATTCGGAGGTCACGTTAAGCAGTCGGTCCCGGTTGTTATCATAGGATAACAATCGTGAAGCTTTGTTGGAGGCATTTGTGCGGCTTAAAAACATCCAACGGCAAGGTTCCGTAGTCACAACGTAGTTTTACCAGTCCCCAACCCGCACCAGCCAGTAGTTGGCCAGCGTGGAGACGTATGGCCTTAACCCTCTCCTGAGAGGAGACCCAAGCCCAGCAGTGGAACATGATGGGTTCTTGAAACTAAAAGTGGTGGTAGATGCAAGATACAATTACCGCAATTTTCGGGGAGAATTTCTTGCACTACACACTATCATTTCCATGTACCCACAGTTTATAGGTTTTAGATATTAATATTTTCATATAAACAAGAACCTTTAATAATGCTATAAGGCGAAACCGGTCAGGATTAAAGTTAATAAAAATAGTGGAATAAGTTCAAGTGAGTTTAATTCTAGAACGCATCTATAATAATGTTCAATTTTTCAGATCAATAAAGTCGATTGCTTTTTTAGAAGTTGCTTTAGTAAGTAAAATTCGTAGGTTATATCTAGAAAAGGGTCACATCAGTGATGTGGATGCCATTAATCCTATAAAACTAAACTACATACAAATGTACAAACATACACACCTGTATACCAGAAGGGGACAAGATTAGATTTATTAAGATGGCGTCAACCTGACACGTTTTATGAGGATACGTTTTAATACTATCAAGTTGTACTTCTTACAACCAGTTTACCATGACGTGACCTGTCAGCTCATTCGAGGTAATATAACATACGAACAAAACAACAAAAGCCTGTACTTACTCTTCCCGTAACTTCTGAAGTCGAAATCGAATCCACTTCTTCTTTATATGTATATATATATTTTTTTATGTTATAGGGGGCAAACAAGTAGACGTATTGCCTGATGGTAAACGATTACCGCCGCCCATAGACACCCGCAACACCGCACACACACTTATATATATATATATATNATATATATATATGGCCCTGCCAAAGTGACTCTGCTCTGCCTGATAGAATTCATGAGCAGTATTAAAGAGATCAATACCCTTTTCGAATGCAAACAATGCAACTAAACAGCATGGTGACCCTCTCTAGGTCGGCATATTGACATGCTTCTCCATCACTGGACCTCCGGCCTCGCACTCACAAACGATACACGACAGCAAGAATCCTGTCATTCTAGGCTAGTCTTCTGTGGACTTCTATGGAAACCTTACATTAGTGCTATTCAAAGAATAAAATTATTTATTTATTTTATTTTAAACCTGAATCATAAAATGCTATTAAAAAACCAATAACCTATTTATGACCAATAAATATACGAGTGTATAATAATGACCAAGCGTGTCTATCTTGTATCACAGATTACATGCATTTCAAACTGCGCAGTTATGAAAACGTATTTGAAATACTAAACATTACTTCATTGTTATAAAACCTGAACTAATGTGGCGCAGATTTATAGATTTCATTTCGATCATTATAACTGGGCCCATATTCTTAAAAAATCAATTCGTTTATGGGTATTCAGTAAAAGAGTTCCACTATCAATTTGCCGACTCCATCATCAGATCATTCCCAAAGATGCTTTAACTGGTAACTAAACAGTTACTTAATAAGGTTCATTTTGATGCGTCAGGAAGACATGACTATCGTCTATCCAGTCAGGGCTTGCTGGAAATAACCCAGCTTAGAGTTAAATTTGGTTTGTACATGACATGTCCTTGTATTGTATAATATATTTGAATATTCAGTGCATACAATAAAGAAAAAATGCAAATACTCATTGTGAAACCAATGAATTAAATAAAACAATTTTTTTTTGTAATTAAAACGACTTTATTTACATTATCAAATTTGAATCAAACTGGCAACCCTGATTTTAAATTCCATTTTAGGTTCTTTGAGCTAAATTTGGAACGACCATTAAATACGTAGTTCTCGAGAGAGCGGTTGTCACTATAAATGTCACTCATCATTCCAATAGATTGTAAAACAAATAAGAGGTATCAATTTTCTAAAAATAAATCTTATACGTTCTCAAAAGATATTATGTTGCTTAAAGGATTTCGATGCATTGACCCTCAGCACGAAAAATACAATGAACTCATATATTATGTCAAATAGGTATCACTTGTCACCTATTATGTCAAATTAGTGATTTGACAAAACAAATTGTTAGAGTTTCTTCTTCGTTTTTTCGGAAGACGGTCCGTTCACATTTCATCTTATAGACATTTTTTATATTTTTCTTATTAATTTCTTATGGCATATATATTTAATAGACTTGACTTGACTTGGCAGAAATAGCTTATTCCGCTGGTTGCCATCTCATAAGAAAAAAAAAATTGTGTCTATTCTGTATGTTGACTTTATAGTACTTTACAGTCTTTATGTTCAAGATAATTTCAGTTAATTTACAAATTATTTATGAAATAAGTATATTGAGACTTTTTTCCTTTTTTCACTTCACTGAGCTTATAAAGGGAGAGAGAGAGGAAAACAATTATTTCGACTGAATTAAATGAATGGATAGATTAAAAATTTATTTAATTGACGGTTTTCAAGTGCAAGAAACGAATTTTAGATAAACGAAAGATAGAGTTAAGATAGACCACTATTTATTATAAGCAGATACATGGAACAGTAGAATAAAACCTACAAAGTTACATTTGCCTAATTGTAGATCATCTTTTATGTATTGTTATATTTAAAGAGTTGGCATATAAAAGATATTCTCATCTGAGATCATCTTTAATATGCCAACTTTTACCAACTTCCCATTGAATTTCATCTTTTTGAGAATATTACAAGGTGATGAGCTCTTTATTAGTTATCTGGGTAACCCATCTTACTAAACTAATCTTAAGATGAGTTTCAACTAGAAATTAAATAACCAGAAGCCCGACGCTTCAATTCATATTTTTCTATTTTAAATTAATTCTACTAATATTATAAACGCGAAAGTTTGTTAATATGGATGGACGTTTCTTATTCTTTCACGTAAAAAGTACTGAACGGATTTTAATGAAACTTTACAATAATAAAGCTTATACATCTGAATAACACATAGGCTACTATTTGCCGCGATAACTGACATATACGCAGGCGGAGCCACGGGCAACAGCTAGTTGGATAATAAAGTCGGAACCGTTTTTGGTAGACCATACAAAAGTAGTTAAATTTTATGAACTGGACATTTATTTATTCCTAACTGATTTAATAATAAATCGCTTGATTGTACACCAGATAACTTAATATTTAAACGTAAAACTAGGTCAGGACAAGTGGTGACCTTATTGCTCAAAGGTTATTTCTTCCAGGCAACCATGGTTGATGATGATTTTTTTACTTGTTATTTCATGTAGTGTGGGACGTCCACAAGCCAGGTGGAGTGATGATCTGCGTAAGACGGCTAGCAGGAGCTGGATGCGAGAATCCAAGGATCGAACTAAGTGGCGTGAAATTGGAGAGCCCTATGTCTAGCAATGGACTGCGATAGGCTGATGATGACGATGATGATTTCTTAGCAGTAGGTACATTATATGAGGGGCTGTGAAAGTAGAGTTTTACCGCAATTTTGAAATGTGTATATCCATTGACGTGTTTACACAAATATAAATATGTCAATGACAATAATTCTTGTAATTCGCAAAAAAATCCGGATTAAGCAATATACGATATTAGCTTATGTGTGTTTTAATTCGTAAAATTCTGTCTGGTGACTTACACACACAGTTATCATTCACAACAAAATCGGAAAGTAAATCGTACTACAAGAAGAGCCCATTACCTTGTTTTGCCAAAACCCAGAACAAATTACGGAAAAAAAGATATTAAATACGAAGGAGCACAAATTTATAATTCTTTACCTAAGAAAATTAAGGACGCAGAATCTTTAACTATTTATTTATTTATTTATTTATCTTTATTGTACACACTTAACACATGGAAAAAAAAAATTAAAAAAAAAAAAAGAATTACAACATACAAATGTGACAATTGGCGGTCTTATCGCTCATGGCGATCTCTTACAGACAACCTTTATACGGATAATTTAGTGATATTAATAAGGGTACCAATAGTAGGGTGCACAAATCTCAGATTTGTTCNAAATCTAATTCGTGTGAATAGTCCCTTTGTGTGTCATTTTTATCGCCTACCTACAATATATTTTTATTGTTGTAAACGTGCTCTGAACTATATACCTACTTTTTATAATTATGTTTATTTCTTATGTGAAGTGATTTGTAATCATTAAGAAATAAATAATTCCAACCTTATACATTTAATAAAATAGGCACACTTTTCTTTAACAAATATTTTATACTCTAACATAAGACAGTAAACATTTTAAAGCTAAACAACCACTAATTAAGCTCTCCTATCTTAATATCACATAATATAATTACAGTTTATCCATAAAACGTAAGAGTTTAACGTCTTAACCACTGTTTAGTTAATAGAAACCCGCAACTCTCTCACAGTGCAGCATCGTCATCTTATAAACTCTCAGCGGTACGCCGAAAGCTCGCGGCGGCTTTGATCGCGATAGCGGCGTTGGTTGAGTCCGCACGCTCCGAATAACGCGATGTATGGAAGTCTATTTACTGGAATTAGGGCTGTTACTACCTAATTATAGTAAGAAAATACTTAAGTTATTTTTAGTTAGTTTTTTTTTTTAATTTCGTCGTCGAATCATCGATCATCATACATGGAGCATTTTTCTCATGTAGGTAGGGGTCGCCTTTGAGACTAATACGATATTACTACAATTCCATTTTTAAATTGAATACTAGAACTAAGTATAAGATGACATCGGGTTAACTAGATGAGAATAGCCGCAGTTTTTAAGGTTGTTACGTTTATAGAAATATCACTTAATAAGAGAGATTACTTCATTATCTTTACTCAAAAATATATGTTGATTTACATGTTTACTACAAGAACAATATACAATGTACATACAATTTCGAACAGTTTTCTTTTATATATAAGTTCGTCTGTACTTATAACGCATATTACAAAGCAAAAAATGCATTTAAAGTCAAAATCTAATTACCAGACTAATCGGGGATCGCTTTTTAATTATTGATTTTAGACTAATTAGTTTTTAGATAAATATTAGAGATACATGAAAACAAAATTAAAGATTGATATGAAACTAAATGTATATATAATAATAATAATAAACCGCTTTATTGTACACCAGATATCTAACTACATTTACACTTAAAGCAGGTAGGTCGGTAGTACAATTGGCGGCCTTATTGCTCAACGGCAATCTCTTCCAGGCAGCCGTGGGATGGAAATAAATAATGTTATTGGACAGACGTATAGTGTAGTGTCTGGTGCTTTATAGGTGGTGTGGTATACATCGAAAAATAAAATTATTTGTTTAAAAGCACAGCCCTATCATTGCGCCTTTAATGTATGTACATAAGACGTAGTATTAGTGCCAAAAACATCGTTATAGATATAGCGGTACGATGTCGTTGACACGCGGCTGTTAAAACAAGGAGCTTACTTACAACTGTACTTCAGTCGTGAGACACATACCATACCAGATCTGCTCAGTTATATTTGTCAAAATAATATTACTACTTGGGGTACGTGTAAATATGAGTAATTCCTTCCTTATTACAGTTCGTTGCTGACCTAACCTACTTTTCTAAAGGAATATTAGTTTTTGTGAACATTTATTTCAACATAAATAAAAATACCTAAGTATGTCTATCAGCACACTGTTTGATTATAACAAATATGCTAGTGAAATATGTAACTTGAACAAATCTACTTTGAATCAGAGCAAAAATCAGACAGTCGTGTTTGAGATATGTGAGATTCAAACCTATCATATAGATAAAAGTAGAAAAAAGAATAGATATTATTTATTGAGTTTTATTCAAATTCGAAAATATTTATATAAAGTAAAGATCTGAAGGTCAGAAAAATCTGCCTCAGCACACGTTGTGCCTGAACTCATAACTAAAAATTTACCTAATATTCCGTCGTCTTCTGAGGTTTTCGTTTTTTCAGTCCCAAGTCCAACTATGTGAGCCCTGCAAACTTTAAGCAACCTCTGCAGTTGCGTAGAGATATTGCCTCCTTGGCAGTCCTCTATCGTCTTTACCATGGGGAGTATTCTGAAGAACTCTTCCAACTGATCCCCCCCTCTCCCTTCCTCTACAGAACAACACGTGCCGGCCTTGGAAGTCACCGCTTTAAAGTGGAAGACATACGTTCTCGTACTCATCGCTTCGGTGCTTCCTTCCTGTGCCGAGCGGTCAAAACCTGGAACTCACTACCAGCGCACGTGTTTCCTTCCCACTATGATCCCGGGTCCTTTAAGCGGGGCGTGAAAAAGCATCTTACCAGGCCACCATAGTGTGGGTCACTATGCTGCATTGTTCTCTTTCGCATTGAGGATTCTGCTCATGCTTTCCATCAAGCAGGGCAGAGTCATTTTGGCAGCTTAAACATAAAAAAAAAGCAGCAACTGAAGCTATATTACGTTTTCAATAATCAATCTCTAGTTTTAACTGGCGAAAGGTTATTGAAAACGGTCTGAATTTACTTTTTTTTTTACATGTTTACACAACAGACCAATAATATTGAAAATGAAATGTATAGACTATCTCCAATTTTAACTAAAGATGGGTTGTCTTTAATAACCATTAGTTAAAATAAATAATGCTCACATAATAACATAACGTTTATGGTGAACTAAAAAGTTTAAGCCAGTCAACATTTTAGCTGTTTATAATGATTTCAACTGGTTTGGTAACAACTGGCTGCACTAAAACTAGATCATTATTTAGTAACACAAAGTAAACCCAATAAAATGATCATAAAACATAATGACTTGTTATGAAAATGCAATTAATCCCCTCTTTGATTAACTATGAAGGGTATAAATAGTGTCATTCCACTATTTTCGCTACAAATAAACGTAATCCTTTAGCTCATGGATTAAAACTACGGAATCTTACCACCCCAGTTTATAATAAACAAATATTTCGGACATCTTACACACAACGCCATCTAGTCCCAAACTAAGCCGAGCTTGAATTATGGGTACTAGACAACTGTCCTAAATATTTATTACTCAATCAAAATACAGTATATACTATATATACTGTATTTTGATTAGTAGTAGTTTGTAAACAGTGTATTTACTTAATTGCTAAACTGTCATGGTTACACACTCACCTCAAATCTTAATGAAATTATGGGATATCGTATAAAGAAGGATATATTGGAAATCCTTAATCTACACCATGAAATACAAACCGGCATCCGATGAATCGGTAGTAACCAATGGAAGGGTCAAACCAAGATCATTATCGCATCGATAAAAACATATCGATAAGCTTATCTAGAAAATTCGCCTTTTGCGGGATCCATTGCAATAAATACGAGTAGCCTCAATTTGTCGGCCATAAAGTTCCGTAAGTTGCAATTTGTCAACGTCAACTGGCAATGCGTATCGATGCATTGGAATGGAGCGATCGAGATCGATATCTCGTCTTTTTGTCGATTCTGACGATTATCCGATTGGCGATTGTGTAGTAAGTTGCGCACGAGTGTGCAACATGAATGGTAAATTGAGGAAGCTATATCTGAATGCAAAAGACTGTTTTATTTATTCAAATTTAGAAAACAATAACTGTTGAATAAGTCTTTGGAATATTGATGCTCCTTGACTTAAATAAAAAACCTCGTGTTATTGTATTAGTCTCAAATCACTAAAAGATTGGTTGAAAGTAAACATGTTACGAATTATATTAATGTCTATACAATTTATTAAGAACAAAAATCACCAAAAATTAGGTAAAGCATGAAATTTTTAATCTTTGCCATAATACTGCATATCAGAATTCCATCCATTGTTCAAATGCAAAGATCTAATTTCTTGATAGAGTTTATCGCAAATGTACGCCAATAAATCAATGGCAAAAGGAAGATCCTCTGACCAGGCGAGGTGATCATGCCTAGCGGGGCACTGCCTGTATGTAAGCTAATCGGCGCGAGAACTTCTATGGTGCAATTCAGAATTGGTAATTTCTTAGTTCGTTACTACGTATTTAGAGTATCTTCGGTAGATGGCGCTATAGTATTTTTCTTTTTGCGTTGTATGTAGAAGTCGCCACAATGACATCAAATAAAATACAAGTGAAATTCATGGTAACCGAACAGTAAGTAAAGTTTAAGAAATAATTAAGTTTGATGATATTTTATATTATTGGTTGTTTAATAACTCTAATAATTTAGCTTTAGAACTGTAATCAATGGAAAGGTACGAGGTAAAAACGCTACTGTAGCAGTAAACAATATGAAGATACTAAACACTAAAGCACAATTAAGCTATTGTAATCGTTATATTTTATTATCATTAAATATTGATATGTTATTGCTTCTAACTCAAAAGCTTTCTAAACTTTCCTACCTTCTTAATTACACTTCGTACATTACAACAAATTGTTAAGGAATAACACTAATAAAAATGAAATAAACTTTACACTTCTCACACTTTCTCGCAGGCTCTCTGACACAAAACCTCTAATATAATATAATAATACTTATATTCTATATACATATTATTATAATAATGACATATAATATTTCTCTTGAGTGGAAATCAAATAACAACCTCTGGCTTACCCAATAAACCCACCAACGGATCCGTAGCATGTAAGAAATATCTAAAAAAAAATTATAACACACTCATGTGTACGCAAAAACGTCTCATTTTGAATTTTACGTATTATATATACGTTTTTGCAATTTGATTTACGTTGCTTCCTTAAAGGAACTGTCACAATATATGTCAATGCACTAAAGTATAATTTTTATCTACACTATTTATCAATTTAAATCAAATTACATAATTGATATACACACAAAATAATGAGCACTGATTATTAGTCAAGATAGTTTGCATTCAGAAACAACTTTAATAATGATAAATCGAAAACATAAGATAACACGAGGTAAACGGGACAGAAACAGTTCTGTGCACTTCAAAGACCGACGACAACGTTCGAGACTGGCCTGGTTTGATCAAATTATCACAAACTAACTTAGTCACAACTTCAAAGGGGCAGGAAGAACGTTATTTAGTACACATCAAATTTTAACCTGATGAAAATTGGCAGTCCGTTCGAATACTGCCTGTGTGGTTTTTCATTTGGATATTTATAGAGAAGAGAGTTGTTCATAATAAGCATGCTGCGAAAACTAAACTTTTTTGCTTTACCACTGTGTTTCAATCGAAGTTCTTTCTATCGAGGTTCGTTCCATGTGTGGTTGTTGCCAGATTATTATCAAGAGCTCAAAGACAACCACAGTCAAGATTTTTTTATCATTTATGATGACGAAAAAATGCACAAGTGTATTACCGAATTCTAAAATTATTGACCTTTGTTGCTTCAGGTGTCCATGCACCATGCAAGAAGCCTGTTTCTATATTAACCCCATATAAAATAAAAATAATATTGTGATTAATTGAAAAAAATGAAAAAATCATCGATTCAAAAAGAAAAAAGATAAAAAATTTTATTAATTTGTTAACACTATTCTACAGTCTATCCTAACCAAAGCAGCTGGTTCACCAATTAACTATGCAGGTCTTGATATAAGAGAAGGAATTCCTAATACCGTTTAGCGTAAACCGTGATGGTATGTTCGAGTATCTATGCAACGATGTTTGATCATACATATTAAAAATACGTACAGAATTTCATTTGAATTTCATAAATGGAATTAAGTTCTTCAATACTCTTAGGTTATATACAAAGAGAACGTCTTGCCCATCGTTTTGTGTTTCAACATCAAAATTTTTCCATAAACTATTAGTTCAAACTGAAAATTTTAAAATATTCATCTGCAAATGATTTATAAAAGACAATTGTCAACTCAACTTGTAATTTGGTAGTATGAAAACATAGGGTTCTTATGATCGCTCTTCATAGATTGGAAGAAAATACCTACGATATTGGAATTACATGAACATCTTTTAATAATCCTATATGCATCTCCTTAAAAAATGGTTTTCGCCTAATTTACCACGGTCGACAAACGAGTTGGTTTGGGTTTGTGTCAAGTTTCCTTCTCCTTACAGAGCAATTGCCATGCGTAGCTTGACCTTGACCCTTAGACGGCTTTTATGCCTCATGGGATGAATAGGGAAGGTGACACTCTGTATTCTTAATTCATCACAGCTGGGATTAGTCACCCCTCACACAATAATGCAATCAGACAGAGCTTTAGATTCCTTCCTCGTAATATAAACACTTCACACTATTCAGGCAAGAAAGCGGCTATAATATCCATCGGACTAAGTGTTAGTATTAGCCCTAAGTATTTACTTCACATCTTTAATGTGTTATTTCTCTTATTCCGACCATAAACTCTTATACTTATTACCTGATAGATTAGTTAAGTGACAACACTGCAGAGTCTTTTATTTTTTTATTATGAGAAATTATTATAATAAATAGTTATTAGATGCCCAAATAAAAACAGTCAAGGAAAATAAATGACTAATAACAAACTATCTTTTGAAAAGGCTTTATTTGAAAATAGATAATATATTATCCAAAGAGCTTACAAAATGACAAAACGATAAATTTTAACAACACTTAAAAATTTCAATTAAATAATAAATTACAGTTACTTTCTACTGTGTCAGGCTATCAGGTGCCGCGTTTGATTCCCTTTCAACGTCTTGCTTTTCAATCTTGGAGTATTTATTCAAATTTATTATCAGTCTCTACAAAAATCTTTAGGTACATAATCAACATTCAACAATCGCTATTTACAAAAGTAAAACAAAAGAAGACACCCAGACTCAGAGAAACATTTTGTTAGTGTTGTTTCGTGTGAATAAAGAAGAAGCTAGATGGCTGCTCAAAATACTACGCCTTCCATGTAGTCGATGAGTAAGGTACCTGTTTTACATGGCCATTGCCGCACTTAGCCTCTTGATTGGGTCGTTATACGTAGTAGAGTAAGGAACTTATAAAAAGTATTAGTAAGAAGGACTATTAGTAAGGAGTATGAGTTTACAGAAGAGCCACGCTCCACTTGTACTTATGCTTGGTACTTGACACCTAACCAACTCGGTAACGTCATCTTTGTGATGCCGCACTGTTCTTATTCAGATTGAGTATGGTGATCACCTCTCTTAGATTCTGCTAATGCTTTCCATCAGTCAGCACAGAATCATTTTGGCAGCTAACACATAAAAAACAAGCTTTTGCCCGTGGCTTTATCCGTGTTTTGATTTTCGCGGTGAAGTGTAGCCTATGTCCTTCCTTCAGAAGAAAAAAATCTTCATTCCGAATTTCATTGAAATCGATGCAGTACTTCAGGTGAATAAATTTAGCAAAGAGAAAGACAGAGTTACTTTGGAATTTCAAAAACTAAAATGTAAGCATATAAAGTTTTGACCATTTATTTTCAGAACCAAAATTATTTTATTACTTTCAACGAGAGAGTGAAGTAACCGGAATATAAACTCTCTCTCTTTCACAAGAGCCACAACTTTATGACAACAAAGTTATGACTCTTGAGTTGCAGAATTTACTCATTTGCCCATACAATAAAAAGAATACCTGATTACCAAAGCAGTGTCTACCTAGTTTGATATCAGATGTGTGGAGTTACTATTACTATTACTTTCTTGATTATCTAAATTACCTACTACCAGTATTTTCCTGCAGTTCCACCTGCGTGTTATCGCGTAAAACGGAGCCTTTGACATTCCTCAAGAGTAATAACGGACAGAAATAGTTACTTTCGAATTAATAATATTAGTCTGGATTACTATTTAATATCTCTCAAAAGGAAAAACCACCACGGTACAGAAAAAATCATTACAATAACTAATATGCAACTTCAGCCACTGAGTGAGTCACCACATCACATGAGTCTAAACAGCTTTATAACAATGCACTGACGCATCTCTTCCTTGTTTACAATCACTTTTAGATTTATGATTCAACAAGTGTCGGCCCGTTTACTAACTAAGCAGCTTTATCTCCCGTTGTAGTAAACATGAGTATAAATCTATGTCGCTGGCCTTGAACTAGGGATGTACCATGTTTAAGTACATAATTAATTTCGAGTGTATAATTTCTCGAATTATATATTAGTGCGGTCAACAAAGAGCTACATGATTTTTAATATATAATATAATACATAGCAGGTGTCGCGGTGAACTTTACAAACATACATGAAACGTAGACAAAGATGTATCACACAAAGAGTAGTCCCATATGAGACTTGTTTTTTGAGTGAACAGAATCAAACCACACACCATCTCAAGTACTAGAAGTCGGGGAACCGGGTGCACCGTCGATGGGAAATCCCTGGAACCCCGACGCAATCATATGTACACAATTTATAGATTACACAAGGAATTGTCACTTGGCTCAATAAAAAGCGACGTGGCGAACGCTTAAGCTCTACGCCAACTGTACTGAGTGTACAGTACAATTAGTTTTAATTTATTTAATTTAATTNTAGTTTGTTTTCATCGATATATATATATATTTTTTGAAAACTAATCAGCTATTTTCCAACAAGTGAAGTATAGTTAGATTACCTCATCTCTAGCGATGCAGTTATACCGCAAGAAGTTTATGGGTGACTAACACATCCCAGTTTATAGGTAACCCAGATAAAACAGCGTTGAGATCGTAAGATCAGGAATGTACTACAATTCCTAACGCTCGTATCAGACGATTATTCGGTAGCTAAAATAATCCCAAAATACAAGTACCAATCTCAATCAATGAATTCATCAGACTTAAAAAAAATTATATACTTTAATGAGACGATAGTTTTTGTAATGCACAGGCATGTAAATATCTCTATTTACGGTTTTTGTGTCAAGTTATTCCTAAATACAATGCATACCAGCCTTCCATTTTTTCCCTCGTCTTACTGTCCGTGATAGTCGATATAAAAGTATTTATTAAATCAGATTTTTTTTGTTGTGCACTATCGTCCTCTAATTGCTTGTCGAAATATGACATATTTTTCCGTCAATAACGGATATTTAAGGTTATCGTTACACTGTTCTAAAGATACTACGAAATATCAATAAAGTTAAAAAAAAAATAACAAAAAAACTGACGGCAAGAACTGTACCAAATTCAAATGGGAGCACACGAGAAGCACCAGCTTTGAAATTAAAAAAGAATCATTAAAAATTGGTTCACCCAGTTGAAACGTCTTAGGTAACAAACAAACACAAAAAATACAGTCGATTTAAGAACCTCCTCTTTTTTTTAAGCCGATTAATGAAAATAATTTTGCAAGTACAAGGCTTTATATTCTATACTATGTATGAGTAAAAGGCTTTGTGTGTAGTAATTTTTATCGAGTGTCGTCCAACATTATTTATTCAGAGACAACAGTACTGCAAAAAGAAGTAAAACTTACTTACTTAACTTAACGAAAAGGAGAGCCACACTTCGGCACGAATGGGCCGGCTCGACACAGAAAAGCGAAACAGCTCTTGCGCTTTGTTTCACCGAGTAAGTGAGGATTCCGGAGGCCCACACCCCCTCCACCCATAACACCCATCCCCTTCCGATCCTCCAAAGGCCGGCAACGCACTTATGACGCCTCTGGTGTTGCAGGTGTCCATGGGCTGCGGTAATCGCTGCCCACTATGCCGTAAATAAAAATTAAAACAAATCATGTACTAATCTGTCTAGCCAGCACGGAGCAGTAGGACAAAACCAAAAATAAAGAAAGTCGGAACGTCGAACGTTCAAAAGCTTTCCTTATTTTGCAAAAAAAAAAGTTTGCAAAAAAACACAAACATAGAATGAAAGCTTTCATGGACAAATTCAGTACTTTCTTAAAGCAAAATTACTGAAGACAGATAACCCGGCATAAAAGCGTTCACCCCAGGAGCTTTCCAACCATTTGCACTCTGTTTTATCCAACACTATAATCGACAGCTATAAAATTAATATCATTGCATCGTAATCATTATGAAATGCAGTTTACGATGCTGTAAAAATGTTATCTTTATTTAATCTACAGTGCCTGGTTCACCGTTCATCGTAATTACGATACAGAATGCATTGGAGAATATCTGAAAGCGAGTTAACCTTAACCTTACCTATCACCTACCTAAATTGAAGATAACTGATTCGATATTCTGATATTAAACTAGGTTTAGACCGTATTCGAGGAGAGAAGTCGAACGTCTCTAGCGTTGGTTTTTGAATGAAACCCAGTTTTTTAAGATAAGGGGTGAAACAAGTTATTTGAGCAAAATAGTGCTGAAAATTCTGGACGAAGGCAACTATTATCAGCTTCGTTTAACTTGTAACCCGACCGTTGTATATACCTTATCCCATTTTTGCTCGCACGCATACGCTCCACTTAACTCGGAGAACGTTATCTGATGCCAATATCTCGGTTTGCCTAGACCTGCGATGAGCCCAGAACTCAGTCGTTTTGAACGTTTGTGGTACAATTACAGTGAAGTCGACACGAGCTCATAACCGCCTTGAAAATTTAAGTATAAAAATAATAAAACCTTTTATAATAATAAAAATATGTTTTATATATTCTTAATTCTATAAATTATTATTTACTCTAACTAAATGAATAATTTAATGTTAGTATTTTATTTAGTGTTATAGGAACCCCCTATTAGGGTATAGGCCTCCTTCAATTTCTTCCAGTTTTTTTCGTTCCTGCGCTATTTTCATCCAGGTTTTCCCTGCCATCGATACTATCTCGTGTACCTATCGTTTTAGTGGTCTTCCCAAGTTAATTTTTCCTCGAAAATCTGCATGGAAGAAATACCACCTGAAAACATTATCCACGTATTGAGAACATTCCAAACATACACAGAAAACGCGTACATGGCTGTGGTGGATCCATCTCATCGAGTATTATATTTGATTTTGAGTAGTTTATAAAGAAAGTAGTCTAAACTTACAGTGGATTTGAATAAATGGAGAGAAAACTCGAAATTGCATCAAATTTAAAGTTAACCAACGAGTTTGACTATCAATAATAACATTTACATATACACCTGCGATAAAATAAAACAGTTATATTACGACGTGTTGTGTGGAGAAAGTATGACAGTTGAATAAACAAATTTCTATAAATGGTAGTTATACCAGTAATCTTGGCGCGAAATACAGACGGTGAGGCGATGTTATCAGTTTACTCATAAAGGTAGGAACATCTTAGTATATACAAATACAACGTGTATTTCTATACAAATAAAAATGGCATTAGCGACTGTTTTTAATTTCTAATTAACAGCTTTTCACTAAAAACACATAAAAGTTATACGGTACTCACATATATTTTTTGATTTCTTTATATATGCTTGTCTGTGTATGTTGATTTCTGGAACGGGCCGGTTTTGACGGGTGTCGGGACTTTCACTAGCATATTGCTATTTTTTTTATAAAAGTAACTTGAGCTACTTCTATGTTAGTAAAAAAAATAGAGTTGTATGTGTTGTATTGAAAAATAAAACCAAAGAACAATTTTAAAAAGCATCAAAAACCGCAAGTCGCTTCTTGTTATGAGTTAAAACGAACTGTTCAGTAAAAAGAAATTATAGGCGTTCATCTCGGCTTAATAGACCTCCTTTTAAAGTTTTAATGTCCATATGGACATTCTTGCTTTAATAGACAAAATAATCAAAGGCCTGTAAATGTTTGCAATAAGTAAAGTCTTCTTGTTTTAAACAAGACCTTCCGTTTAAGGTCTTAAGGTTAACCGTTAGTTTATTATCTTTGATGGCTATTCAGGATTGTATGACAAACACGATAAAATGCATTTCTCAGTTTCTAAAATAACCTACGAAGAATAAAAGTTTCTCTTTTGGCTATATATATTATATTAAACAGGCAGAATCTATAGTGCTTAAGCACGAAACAGTGATGTCACAATTCGAAATGAATATGATCATCTATACTAATATTATAAAGAGGAAAGATTTGATTGCTTGATTGTATGTATTAAATAGGCTCCGAAACTACTGAACTGATTTTACTGTGGGAGAGCCACGCTTCGGCATGAATGGGCCGGCTCGACCGGAGTGATACCACGGCCTCACAGAAAACCGGTGTGAAATAGCTTGCGTTGTGTCACCGAGTGAGTCAGGATACCGGAGGCCTATACGCCAACCCCTCTTCCCATCTCCATTCTCCTCACCATCCCCCAAAGGCCGGCAACGCACTTGTGACGCCTCTGATGTTTCAGTTGTCCATGGTCCATGGGCGATACGTCTGATCGGTTACCCGCGATTCCATAAAAAAAAAGATTAGAAAAATTCTTTCACCATTAGAAAGCTAAATCATCCCCGAGTAACATAAGGTGTGTTACATTTGTAAAAATATTATCTTTATGAAAAATTCAAGACTTGATCAAGTGTTCTAAGTTTGGAAAGTTTGCTAAAAGCGTGTTAAAATTTAAAATATAATATTTAAATTTTTGGGTAAATGCCGATGTCTACCCTTAGAATGCCGAGGCGGGCTGCTAGTGTATTAGTAGTGAGTAGATATATAGCTGTGATTTAAAGCTAGTATAAGATATGTATAATATACCCACAGTTTTATATGACTAGATACAGTAAGTAACCAACCTTAGTAAAAAATATACAGTTTAAACTGAAATGGAGTACGCGTAAAAATTCCAAACGCTCATAAAAAATTGCAATTCTTGCATAATTACTACCTCATTGCTACATGACTTCCAATAAAAATGTTTCGTGTTCTCTATAAGCATATTTATTATAAGCAATTTACAAATGTTGGCACTTGACAATATTTTTTGTTTGTTTGTATCGTAATCGGTTCGTTAGGTGCAAGTGTTTACATTTACGTAAGCAATAAAAAGGTAGATAATTACTGAACACGCGCAGGTTTACCTACCAAGGTTACAGTGAACACCTGTCCTTAGTCTTATAGTGGTATTAAAACCTCTGTGTAATGTAGTGTTACAAAAATTTCAATGATTTTATCACTATTCATGGTGGTACCATCCCATATCAGCGTGGTGCAGGGAAGGGCAGCTGCCCCTTGGATTTTTGTCGTTAAAAGTTAAGAAAAAGAAATTTTACCGGTAAAATCTTCTTCCGTAATTCTACTGCCACAATGGAAAGTTCATTTAGCACACTCAGACGCAAAAAACCGTTGCTAAGTTCGACGATGGACAAAAATAGAATAAATAGGCTTTTGTATTTAGCGCACATAGGAAATTTTTTAACGTAATGGGCGATTCTTTCGCGGAAAACGTCTTACCATTTTGCTGGAGACCCTCGAAAGTTACTTTTAAACCAGCTGTTCTATAATAAAAGAATTTATTTAAAAAATATCCTTTTGATGTTCATTTATTTGACTAAATGCTCTTAATAGTTCTGCTTGCCACTCCCCAAACCATTGACGAAATTAAGTTAGACCCGATACAACAAAAAAAGAATGGGAAAGCCCTGGTTGAAATCGGAGTTACAACTGAGCTCTTAAAAGCAGAAGAACTCCTGTCCTTAAGCAACTGCAGCGTGCTGCACGAGTGTGGAGCAGGAACATGGTAGTCTTGATTTTCAAGAAAGGGCTTACTTTCTTGGAAAGTAAGACCTTTCTCAACAACTACCGTCGTATATTGCTTCTGACCCACGTCCACAAGTTGTTCTCCAGGGTTATCACAAATAATCAAACGTAACGGCTGGGCAACTTCCAACCACCGGAACAGATACTCCTGTGGCGACTACAACCAACAGTAGTCGCCACACTCCAATTTTATTTGTTTGTATATAAGATAAAATGTACCTATAGTACCTATATAACAACATTTAAGTACCACGTATCCAAGCAAAAAACATTATACACACAAATTATATTGTAAAGTAGAAATAACAGCTCATCTATTTTGGTAAGTACTTGAAAAATACTTATAGACAAGTATTTCCGAACGGTAAAGGTGAAAATACTCGAGCCATATTTTTACGTTTGAGTTCGAAATTCAAAGCAAGCTAAATATCTCAAGATTCCCATCTAATCTAACCGATTAGGTATATTATTGGAGACCAGAGGTTCGTTTGTGAGAAAATGTATTTTATTTTCTATTGATAAACTGAATTCAAAATTCTAAATATAAATATTCCAGTCAAAATTAATAATAACGTATTTTCAAATACAAACATTAACTCTATTTTCAAATCGAAAATTACTTTGAAGTTTGTTATGTAAAAAGAATATACTATTGAAATGTACTTTTTTATTTGGTATTGCCATGTTTCAAAATATTTTCGATAACATAACCTCTACTTACCCAACGTTTAATCATCAATGGTGTATCTCACCGGAAGCGTATAGCGGTCATGTCAAATATTACCCACTTTGCTAGCCTGAACAGTTAGCACCTTATATGGGAACGAAACGATACGAGCCATATTGTTAAACTAAATTGCTATTTTACAACGACTTTGTCCGCGGTCCCTTATAAGTATATGTCAATCTTACTTTTACACCTGCATGTTTTTACTAATACAAGTCAATTTCAACTTTAACACAAGATTATAAAACAACAAGTCTACTTGGCAAAAAAGCTTAGCAAGAATGGAACGGTTTCAAAATTGAAATGTCATTTTGAATGACAGTTGTTATGGCGACATCTAGCGGTATGGTCACGAATGAACTCTGACCGTTACTATAATTTTTGAAGTTAAAAGACTTCTAATTTTGTATAGGACCTTACCTGAAAATCAGACCCCATAATCATAACTTGGTAATAATATTATATGAAGCCACTTCTTGTTTCTGTACACTTAGATCTATCAAAATAATACTAGAGAGAATGATTCGAGAAAGGTTTACATTCATATCGAAAATACTCGGTCAATCATCCGAACTGTCTGTTACGCTGTCAAGACTAAACCTCTGCACCGATTTTAGTGAAATTTGGCATGAAGATACATTGGTTATTGAAGAATGACATAAAGTACTCTTTATTGCAACAACCGATATGCATGCAAAAGGAGCCGCGGCCGAAAGTTAGTGTATATTATAATTTAGTAAAACCAGAATTTCAAAGAGTTCCGTGTAAATTTGGGGCGTGAAAAGCAAGTTTCAAAGGGGACAACAGCGTTAAAACATTTTTAAAATATACTATGACACTCTCAATAAAAACATATATATGAAGCAGAATTAACCAGTCTCCCATCTGCTGCAGACTCCAGTATTTCAGTTACCAACAGGTGCCCTCAATTGACACATTTGACCACGCATCTGACCTTGCATAATACGACAGCCAGCTGCTACTAACATCAAAAAGTTTCTGACTATTTAATGCAAAGAGTATACAATATAAATGCACATCGAATAGGCTGGTAAATTATTTGTTCAATTTACCTATTTTACGAAAAGAGTTTAATTTTTTCGAAACATTTGAGTTCTACGTGTTACAAATAGCTTTAATTCAGTATCTGACACTATTTATTAACAAACACAAGTCGCAACCCAACACCCTCGTTGTAAACTGCATTGTTGCACCTTAACTTATGTTTATTAATAAATAGTGTAAAATACTGATTAAAACCGATATTTTTTTATGTGCCCTAATAATACTAAGTATAAAATATACCTACTATATGATACCTAACCACATATTTGTCACTATATTAAAATTAAACTAAAATACAAACGTTCTTTGTGATCTAAGTAGATGTTAAGTATTGTGTTTCTGAGTTGATTTCAATTCACAACCGCCCGATACAAAATGGTTAAAGTGAGAAAATAGCACAGTTTCCTCTCTACAATTCAAAGTAGCAAGGAGCATATAATATTGGTAATACAATTGCAGAAACAACGGTTTCTCATATTATCGACCACATAACATAAATTGCGCGAGATAAGCGGTATACTGAGACCGCGGAATCTAATCTTCGAATAGGATTTATACCCTGAAGTGAGAAGAGGCTTATCTAAATAGTACGGCAATTCAATAAGGGAAATCTACCGGCTACAAATACATTATAGCACTTTTTATAATTTTGGTGAAAAGTGTTTGGCCCTACAGGAAACGGTCGCAAACTTACTCGAAAATTTGATTTGGTTTGAGATGCATTTGATTTTATTCTTTAATATAAAAAAATGCGATACCGTACCTTCCAATTTATTTTAGGCACAATAGATCTTTTTCATATAAAAAAACATAAGACTGTTTAAAGATGACTTGATGTGACAATACGGTTATGGAGTGTCACAAGACGTTGCGTGTAAAACTTACAAAACTAGATATATTTAAGTTAAGTTTCCATTAGACAATACACACCTTTGGTTACGGAAGTTCTGTTAATGACAGGAGAAATGGAACATGAAATAATGGAGTAAGCAAAATTATTGGTTCGACCAGGTGCTCGTGGAATGAAAGTATGGGGTAACCACGCATTCTTCAAAACAAAATGAATTTAATTAATACCACAGGGCAGATCACATTTATATTATTAGAAATCTTAAAGCTACATATCCTTATTACATGGACAAAAACTAATAATGAACGTACTTTAAAAATTAAATTATTTAAAATTTTCAGAAAAAGAAGGGTTTTCGAATATGTAAACTTTATGTTAGTAAAAGGTTTAAATTCCACGAAATAAATGTTGATAAGTTGCAAATTAATGGTAGTCACTCAGTATTTAGGCAGATTTTTTTTTATATATATTTAAGCTGCCAAAATGACTCTGCCTTGCCTGATGGAAAGCATGAGCAGAATCCAAGAGTGGTGGTCACCATCCCCAATGCGAAAAAGAACAATGCAGCATGGTGACCCACACTATGGCGGCCTGGAGGGTAAGGGGATAAACAGTTTAGAAATAATGTATCTCCAACTTTACAGTAAACAATCGTCAACTAAGAGAACATCTTGCAGATACAAGCGGTTTTTCTTAAGTGATTTCTCAAAATCGTATTACTTCTTAAGTCATGAACATAGAGTATAGTGCGGCAAAATGTTCTTAGAACACTTTGCTGAGATGGTACACTGATCACGACCATCTCATTAAATCACCACGAATTTTACAATGCTTATATTTAAAGCTGCTTAGCTATTACAAATTATAGAGAGTGTCTACTTTGCACACATCAAAAACTACTATACTCACATTGTTAAAGGTTTCTTAGAAAATTCTAGCACTTGCTTTTTTAACTTCGTATCTTAAATTGGTAAGTGTTGGATATCGGCATCTTCTTAGAAATGGAAATTGGCCTACTATATTAAGATGGTCAAGTTTATGCCAATACTTTCCATCTGTTTGCTGTGTTTTTGTGTTGGGTACTATGCGGAATCCACAGTCCTGTAGTCGGCACTTAACACACATGTGAAATGCATAAGGTTAGTGATACTCCGTTACCAAACGAACCATTTTACAGTTTTAGTCACTGCTAAATAGGAAAAATTTGGGAAATCCAAAAGCATGGTGTTTCTACACCTGTAAGAGTTTCCTACTGTTGAGATTTGTTGGAATGTGTTCGACCATTATTTAAGGTTCGACGCGTCTAAATTATTGTTTATCTGTGAAGATTTGCCGCTTTGGTGTGTGGTTTTAACTATTATTTTACTATGTAGGACATTAGGAAATTGACATTAATTGGCATTAGAAACTCTCGCTTATATTTACGACTTTTGTTTATTTCTCTGTACGCCATATTTTGTTTGTGCTTCTTATTATTTTGCTTTGCTTATACAAAACTTAATTACAACAAAAGTTGTGAAATTCTTCGACTATCATCAATCAACATGTAAAGTTAACCGTGGGAGAGCCACGCTTCGGCATGAATAGGCCAGCTCGACCGGAGTGATACCACGGCCTCACAGAAAACTGATGTGAAACAGCACTTGCGCTGTGTTGCACAATGTGAGTGAGGATACCGGAGGCCCTAATCCCAACCCCTCCCTCTGTCCCCCTGCCCATTCCTCAAAGACCACCGACGCACTTATGATGCCTCTGGTGTTGCATATGTCCATGGGCGGCGGTAATCGCTTACCATCAGGTGATACATCTGCTCGTTTGATCCTATTCCAATAAAAAAAAAGTTCACTATTGAACATACCCCCCTCTTTAGAAAAGAAGTTTTAGTATTTTATAAGACGCTACATAAGTCGGTACCTGCTTTATTTCAAGATTTATTTGTAGTGTTGTTATCTTGCGCAGTTTGTTCAGTATCGACACCCACCGGGATCCAAAGGTAGGTGACACTTTGGATTCTTTATCCATATTACGTTAGGAACGCCAAACTTCGACATGAAGGGGCCGGCTGGACCGGAGTGATACCATAGCCTCACAGAAAACTGGTGTGAAACAGCGCTGTGTTTCACCCAAAGAGTAAGGATACTGGAGGCACATACCCCAACCTCTTCCCCCATCCCCCTCTCTGCCCTTTAAAGGCAGGCAACACATTTGTAATGAATTTGGTGTGGCGCATGTCCATGGGCGGCGGTATTCGCTTACCGCTGCCCATGGACATCTGGCTCAGTGGTAGTGCATGCCACTGCTATGATGGAGGTCTCGAACGGTTCCCGGATCAGATCAAATGTTTGTATGATCTGCGAATGTTTGTTTCGGAGTTTGGTTATTTTCCATGTATAATATGTACGTATTTACAAAAAAATGTATTTATGTAATTATATCGGTTGTCTAGTATACATAGTGCAAGCTTAGCTTAGTTTGGGACTAGATGACGTTGTGTGTTAGATGTCCGATTTTTTATTTATTTATTACTTTTCCGCAGTACCCGCTATAAATTAAACTGTGCCTAATGCCTAATGCCTAATGTAGGTACCTCTGTACCTAAATGAATCTAATAGGGGTTGGTCTATAAAAAAGGGCTGTAGATATCCTTGCAGATCTTCTATCGTATAAGTAAAAGTCCGTTCAGTAATATTACCGTTCATAGACTAACTTAAGAGCAGAGTAACAAACAATTACAGACATTAGTAAGATTGGCCGGCAAAATTGCATGTAATATTTATCTACGCAACCTTATAATCTAGGAAATTTCTAAGCATTTCTTTAAACACACAGTACGGTGAATCAACAGTACTGAAACTTGGTTCAGCTGAACTGGTATATGGCTTTTAATTTTTTCCACAAGTAAAGCTTAATCTCGAAGATTTTTTAAGAGTAATTACGCTTTTCCTACAACTATTTAGGTATTTGGAGTCTTTATAGGTTATTACATATCTCTAAGTGTCATACTGATCACGTTTTTCGTTTCTAGGTAAACGGAAACCGTGCTTAAGATAATATTAAATTAATGTCACCCAAAAAAAGATGTGTTGCACCATATTATGACATTGAGTTTTAATTTTTTTTAAATACTTGTTTTATTTATTACTTAATACGTCTTGCACGTATGCAATATGGCGAAACCCTCTCCTGAGAGGAGACCCGAGCCCAGCAATAGGACATTATGGGTTGTGAATGAAAAAAAAAATGAATGACGTCTTGCAGATGTAGAAATATGAGAAATAGACACGTGTGCCTAAATGTATTACTTTTAAGAGTATCGAAACGTTTCCAAAATAAGAAGGCGATATTCTCAATTCAGTTACATTTTTTATGCTTGTTACCTCAAAACACGTTTACTTGAACCAACTAGTTTTTGCCCGCGGCTCAGCCTATGTGTATGTCGGTTATCGAGGCAAAGAGTAGTCTATGTCGTTCCTCAAGAATCAAAGTATCACTCTACCGAATTTCATTACAGTGCACTATTATGTATAGTATAGGTTTAATTTTAATTAATATTGATTTTAATCAGTATCTCGACTATAGTTTTTCATACTCACTAAAATGTCATTGCTTACGGTGTCGTCGTGGTGCGGGTTGTTTCTTTCCCTCTGATATGGCGGGAGAGAAGACGGCTGGTCCATGCGTCATACTCGTGAGCGGGTGCTGCTTGGTGTGACTGGTCAGCCTAGTCAGCGATGCTTTACCCAATACTATTGATTTAGTTCGTTCAACTGCAACTTTAGCCTTTTAATACAGTCGCAAATTATTTTTAACAGTAGATTTTGCAACGAATGTAAGTAGATGTGCACCTGAATGACTTCTATGTTTAGGTTCAGACCTTTAATGTATAACTGAGTGTTTTTTGTTGTTTTTTTTGGTAGTACGTTAGATTTTGAAGCACTTAATGTAACGAAATTCAGGTGGCAACATGAATGGTTAACTGTGTGCAAGCCACAGTTAACCATTCATATAATACTGATAGTATTATACCTAAAAATCTGAATTTTAAAAAGAGTGGCCATGAGTTTCTTTGCCAGTGTTCTTCTCATAAGGCCCTACACATTTTGGAAACTGAAAGTGATCGACACAGGCAGGCATAGAATTTTGGTGTTTTTACCTAATTCACCTTGACAATAAAGTACATCTGGTTTGTTTATGTCGATCTATGATTTCTATCTGTAGCTTCAATATAACGTGCATAAATGTCACTTGGTGTCTTAATTGAATAAATGATTTTGAATTTGAATTTGAATTAACACTTTTTTGGTATTATACTTTTCCAATTTAGAATAAAGTACCCTCATTAAGAGTGAAAAATAAAAGAATGAAGAAATCGATTTAATATGAATTGATAGATTAGACCATGATGCGGATCATTAAAGTCGGTGTCAAAGTTAAATACTTAAAAGTCAATCTTTAAAAACGTTAAAAATTATTATTAAAACATTTTCATTTTTGTATAGCAAGTACGTAGTATTATTTCATAATGAACATCATTTTATTGGTAGAAAAATCAAAAAAATTCTTATAGACAAAAAACTTCCAGAGGAAAAATTCAGTCTATTTTGCCTCTATATTTGTAAATATAGAGGCAAAATAGACTGAATTTTTACGGTTATACGGTTATACGGTTTTGCTCATGTATGAGCAAAACCGTATATTCTCTATAATTCTTAACTACTGAGTCAGTAATTATGTAAACATGTATTTTGTAAAGTAATAACCGGTGACCCGCCGTGGTCAATGATAGGCTGCGATTGGTTGCGATAAGCTGCGGTCCCGTGTCGTCGCTCGCACAGGGCAAAGACTTTCGACACCTCGGGCCAGCCTTTCTCTCTGATAACATTATTGTTGGACTTTCGTAAGCTTAAAGTACAAGAGTTTTCTTTGTTCCGTAATACTTTTGGAAAGTTTAATATGCTGTTTGTTTATCGAGTAGGTAATAAATATTTATTACATATAATTCTCGTGTCGGAATGCTGCTCACGATGACCTCTGAAATTATGTAACCTATTTTCACGTTTTGCTTTAAAATGTGATTCGTTAACTTGTCTAAGATAGGATTGTTAACACCACGCTTAAACCAAAAGGAACCTATTACGATTGAAAAGATACGCAGATGGAGTTGACTGGGTCAGTTAATTTATAACACTAGCTTTTGCCCGCGGCTTTGCTCGCGCAGAAGTATTTTAGATATTTTCATCCCCTATTTTGCCTCCGTAGGGGTGGAATTTCCAAAATCTCTTTCTTATTGCTCACTTACGTTATACAAAGAACCTACATCCAAAAATTCAGGATTCTAGGCTCAGCAGTTTGGATTGTGCTTTAATCTCGACTGTACTTTAATCTCTGGCTATCTTAGTCAGTCAATCACTCAAAAACTCAACTAGTTCTCCAGTGATTATGCTTAAATTGACATTGACTTTAATTGATATGATATATAACATATTTGGCGGCGAGGCACTCATAGCCCCGTTGCTCTCGGTGATAAGAAACAATCACCGAGGGTAAGCAACGACAGCGCGGTCAGTACCTGGATGGGTGTCCACTGGTGGCATTATATGAGCGTCTCCGTGATTCGCAGATCACGTTAAGCAGTCGGTCCCGGTTGTTATCATACGATAACAGTCGTGAAGCTTAGTTGGAGGCCTTTGGGTAACTTAAAAAAACCAACAGCAAGATTTACATAGCCACAACGTAGTCTTGCCAGTCCCCAACCCGCACTTGGCCAGCATGGGGACGTGTGGCCTTAACCGTCTCCTGAGAGGAGACCCGTGCCCGGCAGTGAGACATTATGGGTTGTTGATTGATTCGATTGAGTTTAGTTTAGAGAAAACCAACTACAGAATTAGCACTATCATTTGCTTAAACCCTGATATTTAATAAAGGTATTGTATATATAGGATTGAAGATTTCACACCGCGTGACAGAGCGACAGGCTTACTCACTCGTTAAGAAAGACACGTACATACATAAAGTTCGAGGTACATTGTGCAGTACAATGATTCAATAGTCATAGCCTGGGAGTTGTTGAATTTAAAACTGCACAATATGTTTCCGACAAGCAGTCAAAATTTTTAAGGATATTTTTAATCCCCTTTTTTTATTGACGGGGTACAAAATATCTTAGGGTCCCTAGCTCCTAGGGAAGGCTCCTCAGAAGAATGTAGTGTTTCTACTAAAACACTAGTCCCAACTGCTCTTTTCCTCTACACGACAACACGTGTTGGCTTTGGAAATCACTGTTTTAGGGCTTTTATTTTCTGTGCCGAGCAGCAAAAACCTAGAAGAAAAATTTCACTCTTTCCCTCCCGGGTCCTTTAAGCGAGGCGCAACCAAACATCTCACTAGGTCGCCATATTGTTAATCACGGTGCTGCGTTGTCTGGATTTGCAATTAGTATGGTAACCATCACCCTCGATTATATTCATACCTTCCTATCAGGCAGGGTAAAGCATGCAATACATTGGTATGCATATTTAAAAAAGAAAAACCACCCCGGTGGGACTAGGTATCAAACTCACGTTTGTGTGCACTATTCTCTTATGTATGTTTTGTGTATAAAAACAATAAAGGATATAAATATGACATGTTTTATTCGGCGTATGTAAGCTCCTGTACCATAAGTCGTAGGCGCAATCAAACCACGCTCCGGGCGACGTTGGCCAAACGATTGTTATCTGTCATTTTCATAGAATCGAGCCGGTAATGGAATGCATCAACTTGGGCATAATTATAGTAGCAGGGAGCTCAGACAATTATTTCTTATTTGTATGTATTATTTATTTAAAATTTCTCTGATTGGTTGTTGCGCTTATGGAATTTAAATGCAGCGAATGCTTTTGAAAAATATTTTTATTGTATTTCAACGAATAGCTACGTTAGCAACGATTTTTATTTTATTATACCAAGTATCTATGAATATAATATATGAATAGAATCTATAATTATAACTACAAATTGAGTAGGCTAGTTTATAAATAAAGACGGATATCTCTCATTATATTTTTAATGTGCATCCTTTTATTGATTGAAAAAGTCTCGCAAACAAATTAATATATTCCTTCTCCCGCGTCTATGTCGATTATAACTCAAAAAAAAAGGCCATCTTTAAGAATCAAAGTATCTCCCCGCCAAATTTCACTAAAATCGGTGCAGCGGTTAATCCGTGAAAGTATAACAGACAGACATACAGACAGAGTTACTTTCCAATTTATAATACCTAGTAATATGGATGTAGATATAACTGACACCAGTATTTATATTTTCGGCTAAATCTCAAAAATCTTATATTATAATAATATCTGCACTTTTTTACTGGCAGTAATTTCATTTCTACTGTATTAATTTGCAATACGATTCACCAATATAATCTACCAAAAGGTGGTAGTTTTAGGAATCCACATTAAAATCTACAATGTCGTTCCCTGCCTATTGGACATAGTAAGTAATGGATCGAAATGCAAAATTAAATATATATATATATATACACGAAGCCTATCAACAAACGTTAAGCATCTGAGATCTTTTCATCATAGCAAGTTAGTAGGTAGGTACTAAGTAATTGAATTTAAAATTAAACACCACTACAAAACTTTCTTGTACCTCGCAACATTAAACCGAAGTGATCGTAAACACATTTCGATATAATTATCCGCAATAATTACCCTTCCTTTCTAAATTTAATAAACCTAATCGTCCATTAAAATCTTACGACCTGTGATCCCTAGCGGTAATATCGACAACATATATTTCTCTATACAAATAAATAAAATTAAAGTGTCTGTTTGTAATTTGAAATTAACAGATTTTCACTAAATGCATGTGAAAGTATAAACGATAGTTCCATTATTAAAAAAACAATTTTAATATTGTTTTGCCTGTGTGTCTTTCTTTTATCCCGGCTAATCTCTGGAACGGTTAGACAGATTTTGACTGGAATTTCACTGCATATAGTTGTATATATAATGAGTAGCTTGGCTACTTTTATTTTAGACAAGTGGTTGTTGTTGTAACGGTACAAAAACAATCCCAGGTCCTTTAAGAGGCGTGAAAAAGCATCTTACCAGGCCGCCATAGTGTGGGTCACCATGCTGCATTGTTCACTTTCGCATTGAGGATGGTGACCACCACTCTTGGATTCTGCTCATGCTTTCCATCACGCTGGGCAGAGTGATTTTGGTAGCTAATACATAAAAAAAAACTACGGGATACACCACGGGATTCAGCTAGCATCCCATAAATATGACCCATTAAACTTTGATCAGAAGTCGATATGACTATCACCGGCACTAAGTACTGCAGGTTAATAGACAACTAACCTGTGACATTGATCAGAAAGGGCGATAATTATCTCACGGCAACGCCCTTGGCACTATCGATATAATGATACGAACATCATCGCTGCAACAAGATTGATGAGAATGCTTCATTAGCTGTGTTCGGTATAGATCAATAGATTTTACCTACGTTATATATATTGGATTGGCATCTGCCTATATTGGAATATGGCCTACTGCTTGCGTCATTAGGACGCTGGTCAATATATAATCAAAATTAATTTTGAATAATAATAATAGGGCAAAAGGCTCACGTTAGAAGGCTGGATTAAGGGTCTGATGCAGAAGGCAGTCCTCCTTGTCACGGTTCGTCTTGTGAGAAGGTTCCTGCCTCTGGAGCCTTAACCACTGGTTTCTCGGTCCCTGTTCCCGAAGTCGTTGGTATACTATATTTTATTGTTGAAATATGTTTTTTTTTCCTTTTTCATATATAGTCTGTACATAAAATTAAATTTACAGTATTAGACACGCTGGTTACGGCACAAAGGGGCCAGCTCGACCAGTTCGGTACTACCCTTTTACAGAAGTCCAACCGAAAAGGACAGAATACCGGCCAGTTTCTAGAGATTACATACTATATTTTAAAATTGGTTTAGTTTCAGGTACAACATTTATTTAAACATCAAGAAGTAAGGAATGCAAAAGCAAAACTCGCTGTCTTCCATTTTTCAAACCTAACTTACCCTGGAGACCACCACTGTCACAAAATTCAAGCTAAACTTCTTCAAAAATCTTCTCTAACAGTGTAAAGCGAGATCATATCCACATTTTCAACTGTCCATAAATTTTAATACAACAAATTTTGTTACCTTGGTTAAACGAAGATATTCATCAAAGTAATTGTTAAATTATATTAAATTTAGTATTAACTATCAATACATATAATAAAATCGTAATCGTTCGCTGTCTATGCATGGAAGATATATAAGAAAAACAATTGAGCGAGGTTTCATGAACGCAATAGAATACAAAACAATGATATTTTAGAATCTTTGTCTGTTTGTCTATACGTTTGTGCGCGCTAATCTCAGACGATAATGAAACTGATGTAAAGGCGGTTTTCTCTAATGCGTTGCGGTTGATACATTTAACATTAAGATATTGTTTCATTTCAATTGCTAAATAAATAAAAAAGTTATATCGGTTTGAAGAATCACAGCGATAACCGACATATACGCGGGCGGAGCTGCGGGCAAAAGCCAGTTATGTTTATATATATTGACTTAAACTTATCGACTCACGAAGTAATTTGAAACAATGTTGTTTTAATACACGATAATTTAGCCACCGATGACCTGTTACCGACAATCGACATTGTTGACAAAATTGACGTTACTCGTAAATACGGATATAATCTCGAACTAACAGACAATTATAAGACCTTTAATATTTTTCGGGAATGCAAGGAAACATTGAAATTTCTAAACTACGATTTTCATATTCAATCTAATAATTCAAACTTAATTGCACACAAAGATGAAGTTCCGTAGGTTGTTTGTTGACATATTTGTGTTTGTGACACGTTTGAGATTTCTGAGGAACAACCTTGTGTTTAGAAGTTATCTTACTCCCACGTTGCGGGGAACCCTCGATGTACACACATAAGTAAATTCCCACATTCTTTCAGAAATAAAAATAAAACAATTCAGCCTTATTGGCTACCTAGAACGCTATTGTGCATGGCCATAAATCTCCAGTACTAAATTGTTCTCATTTCACACCAAATAAGTTACGGAGAAGAGATGTGCAGACGCATATTGCAATTACGTACGGTAATAGTAGCGTGTACGGTGGAATACACAATATTTCATTGAACGTTTCCCTGCAGTTAGCCGCAATGGGTACAAACCTTAACGATAATTGGCCAGCACTTAGCTGCTGTGGTCCTGCTGGAACGAGTAAGTTCTGTGAAAAGTATACCTATTTGCGAATACATAAAGGAACAAATAGCGCTTAGTACATAAGCAGCTAAAGTATCAAAAAAATCCAATATTCTACGTCTAGTAGAATTTCTGCCACAAAAAGTTCTGGACAACTAAGTGACATAAAAAAATGGTTTTTCCTGAGACGTTCAAGGTATTGTTCATTCCTTTCAAAACATTTTTGCAAAGAATACTTCCCTCCTATTACCATCCCTTTCCTTTCCTTTTCTTTCCATTCCTAAATTCCAGCTGGTTTTAATTGCCAAAATGCTCATCGTTTGCAATAAAATTGCCCTTTAAAACGTAAGCTTAAGTGCATTGCAATAAGGAAAATTTAAATGTTGAGTAATATATGCTTATTTAAAAAGATAACTCCCGCTTTAGGTATAGACATCCTGTGTCCCGGGGTCTTTACAAACATACATGAAACGGCCACGAAGAACACCCAGTTTCAGAACAACAATTTATGGATCACATAAAATATTAATCATAATTCTCATCACCAGCCTTACATAGTCCATTATTGGACATCGGCCTCTCCACTCTCATCTAGAAAGGAAGTATATCACGCCGTCCATTTGGAATAGTTTGTAATTTGCTTCTTTAGTCGACGACACTTACGACAGCTACGGAATGATGAAATGAATGAATAACTGCCTCTGTGGCGAAAGTGGTAGCGTAAGCGACTGCTGTGCTTGAAGTCTCGAGTTCGATTCCCGGGTTGAACTAAATGTTTTTATGATCTGTAAATATTTGTTTCGGAGTTTGGGTGTTTTCTATATATAATATTTATGTATTTACAAAAAAAGTCTTTACGTATTAGTATCAGTTGTGTAGTCCTCATAACACAAGCTCTGCTTAGCTTGAGATTGGTTTGCGTGGGTGTGTCATATGTCCGAAAATATTTATTAATATTATAATGATATATAAAAATTAAGCCTCAAAAATTAAAAATACAAAAATGTTGTGACGTCGACTTTTATCATCATCATCATCATCATCAGCCTATCGCAGTCCACTGCAGGACATAGGCCTCTCCAATTGCACGCCACTTAGTTCGATCCATGGCTTCTCACATCCAGCTCCTGCCAGCCATCTTGCGCAAATCGTCACTCCACATGGCCGGTGGACGTCCTACGCTACGATTGCCGAGACACGGTCTCCACTCAAGAACTCGTTTACCCCAACGGTTATCGGTTCTACGGCAAATATGCCCAGCTCACTGTTACTTCAGCTTGCCAATCCTGTAGGCTATGTTGATGACCCTTGTTCTTTGTCGGATCACCTCGTTACTGATGTGATCCCTTAGAAAAACGCCGAGCATAGCCCTCTCCATAGCACGCTGAGCGACTTTTAACTTATGTAAAATCTAACTTACCAGTCAACCGCAAGTGTTCACGTTTCGGCTCCGTATGTCATTACGGGTAGGACGCACATATTGAAGACTTTCGTCTTTAGGCACCGTCGACTTTTATACTCAAGTGTAAATAATTTCTTTATTCGCACCATGAATTCCTTTAAAGCTGTAGTTCATATACTTTTATGATCTAATTAGAATTTGTGACCTTATCACAAATTGTCACGTCAATAATATTGACATGAGAAAGTGACTTTTGACAATACAACAACATATCTGTAAACTTAGGACGAAACCCTAGAAAAACACTCAATAATTTCGCTTTCTTAATATATGTAATTATGTGATGGCAGGCGGTATTAAATTGTACACTCGTTGCCAACAAATTTATAAAGCTCATGAATATAGATAGTCAGCCAAGACTAAGGGCTACTTTCTTTGTCTTGTAGGGTTGTCATTACAAGATATTTTATAATAATGATAAAATATAAATTGAGTAAGGCAGAAATAATACACTATAAAATATTCCTAGCATTTACGGTTTTTACAATGCATTGGATTTTTTTATGTCATTAGAACCTAATTTCTTGAAAATAACATATCACTAAGAGTGTCCAGCGTTGAGTGTTATCCTCAAATCATTTTTTCGTCTGGTTTTTCCTGCTTTCTTTTTTAATATAGTTAATTCTTATAGTAAGAAGTTTCTTGCAGAGTAAACTGCAAAACAATCCTAAAATTTTTATGAAGAAGAAATATAAGAACCGTTTGCCCAAAACAGTTATTAATGATAAAATATATATGTCGCAGATTCAAAAAGATTTGAATACACGTGGTTTATATCTTCGTTCGCCATCTTATATTTTTAGTCAGTCAGTGCGCACTCCCGGCTCAGGCGACGTCTCAGGAGCAAGTGAAGTGCTCTATTAACGCACACACTTGTGATAGATCGAAGTGACACATCGACAACTTTATAACAGGCTGTCAACGTCATATAATGAGGGTAGTATTACCATTCAAATTATATAAGTAATCGTTCATTCTAAAATAGAATAGAACAGAATTCACTTTATTGTACAAAAGATATAACAGTTTACATAAATATATAGTTTACATAACACATCAATTGAATTACCGTGTACAAATGGCGGCCTTATTGCTAAAAAGTAATTTCTTTCAGACAACCTTGGGATGGGAAAAAAAACTTTGTAAAAAAAAAATACGAATCCATGGGCAGCTAGGTGCGAAAAGAGAAAAAAGAAGAAAAAAAATGTAAAGGTTAAAAGTGAATTCTATAAAAATCACATATTATAATACATGCTAATACTAATAAATAAAACTTTTAGAAACAGACATATATATATATATATATATGTCTGTTTCTAAAAGTTTTATAGTTTTATATATATATATATATATGTTCTAAAAGTTTGTAAAACATTTTTTCTATAATAACAGGATGTTTTCACCAAACAAGTAAAGGTACATTCACAAATTAACTTGTGTTGACAACCCTAAGTATTACAAAAAAATAAACCTTCAAATAAACAGGCAAGGTGTTCGCAGACTTACATACGAATGAATTCCCGATTAACTTTTTTGATGATTATCTAGAAATTTCGATCAATTATTTACTCAGGTATCTTGTAAACGCACATCGAATCAATTACAGTCTTCAGTAAGTGAAAATATTTTAGATGGCGAATAGATAACTTTAATTGGATACAATTTATATGAGTCGTGTTTATTGTCTTAGCACATAGCCCAACCCGCACTTGGCCAGCGTGGGGACGTATGGGCCTAACCCTCTTCTGATAGGAGACCCGAGATCAGCAGTGGGACATTATGAGTTGTTGATTGATAGATTGATTGATATAGCCATCTTACGGTAAGCTGTAATCGTACCTTAAGAAATCTTTCTTATTATATCGTTAAAAACATTTATCATAGATATTCATAGATTTTCTTTTTGCTACAATAATCTGTGAGTGCCAGATAGGTAATAGACCAAGGTAAAAGGCTAAGAAGCTATCATCGGAGCCAATCAATATGCCATTACGACGGACGGATACTGACTATCGACATCTTGGAATCCTGTCATCAAAATGTGCGAACGTGGTAAGTGTAGTGTGTAGAAGTACCGACAGTACAAAGAAATGTACAAATCAACGCGATCAAGTGTGGCTAGTATAGACCCGCTATACAACAAAAACTGTCTCGAAAATAAAAAAAAACAGCTGTACTCGTATGTTTTTAACACCAGAAAGTTCTCCAACAAGACTGACAACAATTTTAGATAAATTTATTTGCTCGTGAAGTCGACCCCCATTGCTATTGTTTAAAAACGCAAGTCACAAACCCGATTTTTTTAATTCAATGACTTAATGCCTTACCTATCATTAATCTTGATTTCCTCTAACGCCGGCTTAGTTTCATTTGTAGAAAAATCAACGTCATTTTATTGCCACTCCAAGCTCGGTTAACCTGAATTCTGCACCATTCCTTCTGCAATCGTCGCTCTCGATCAATCTTATTATATTGATAAATTTATTAATTTCGTCATTCCAAAATATTCTAAAGCATTAAAGAAACTCTACATTTTCTTTATTTCACCACTCACTAGATAGGAGTAAAAATATCTCTAAAAAAGAGAACATTCACCTTAACCAACTCTCCTTGCTTTCACATGTATTCCTCCTGACTTTTAAACATTGAGGCACATGTGCAAGAAACAGAATTATATCTTTATGGTATTTTTTAAAACATTATTACACAATGTAAGATCAATTATCGGCGTCAAGAAATAAAATAAAAAGCCAATGGTAACACAAATATAAATTTTACTTGCATTCAAACAACAAATTCTTTAGTCAGAAGATAAATTAAGTAAAATACAGTGCACTTATAAATGTGTCTGGAGTCTTGATCAATATAGAATAGTATTATTTCATCGTTGTATAAGTTTCCGCACGTACATTCGATCAGTCAGTCAGGCAGGTGCGCGCGAGACCGATCACAATACATTCAAATTCAAAAAGCCTATGTACAACTCATATGTAATCAAAATTTCACTTTAAACTGATACAATAGAGTTCTCAATTGCTCGTGCTTGATTAGACTTTTAATAAATTTATAAGGGTTTTAGAACCTTTTATCGACTATGCGCCGAGGCAATTGCAGTAGCTACTGCCTTTGGTATATATGTGTTAAGAATGACAAACTGATACAGTTTTCCACAACTGACACGCAGCACGAGGCTACCAACCACCTATTTAATTACATTGTTTTGCACAATCGTTTTTCCTTTTGCTATACATATTATATAATAGAAACGGCAAGAAAGAACCCCGTCTCTGGGTACTTTATTGTTGATAAACATTCTGGGCAAGAAAACGAAGGGCTTTTGCACAAACCGTAACATTAACCGGCAAATGACTGGGTCACCGGATCGGAAAAAGTAAAGATTCAAGGCACTCTTCTCCAGGTGAATGGAGATTTTGGCCGATTTAACCCTAACCATCATGTTCATACGTCTGTCTGTGTACATAGAAGTTCTGTAGGAATAATATTGTTGAACTCTTAGACGTCCAACTACCCGTAACGATCGCCACAGATGTTGTTACGGCATCTGGGACCGATGGATTATCATGCTCCAAAGAGTGACCTACAATTATTTAACTTTTCGATGTATTAGTCTAATCTGATAGTGTTGAGTTGACAATTTTTAACATTAACTATTATTGAAATACATAAATAAATAATATATAAATAGAGAAGTATTTATTTATACACAAATCCTACAGTAGTAGTATCATACATAACAAAGATACGCAGCAGCAAGTATGACGGGGTAAAAATAGTTTCAAATATATATTTTTTACCTTCGCTTCGCTGCGAGTGAAGTTTGTAAAATACACAGTAGGAAGTACAAGCGATGAATTCATTAGCATTCTTGTGGGCCCTTAACATTCCAATACTAATAACAGTAAAGGTAATTCCTATTGCTTTCAGTATTTTCTAATGCCCACTTAGCCTAGATATGTTCAAAATTACCTACAACTTTAATAAACTATTCAGTTGAGAGATTCCGTATAATAGGTAGCGGGTTGTTGGAAATTATTTGTTTTGTCATTAAACTTATGGTTACTTGATAGAGAGTCGATTGTGACTATTTATAGGATGGCAGAGGTTGTTATCGAGGTATAGAAAGGAACATTATACATACACTTTAGGAGTACGCCTAAAAGTAAGACCATAAACAAGTTAATGGATGGATATAAATAACAATCGTTAATGATTATATAAACAGACAATTTCGGACATTTTAACATACAACGCCATCTAGTCCCAAACTAAGCAGAGCTTGTACTATGGGACTAGACAACTGATATTAATACATATATAGTTTTTTTTAAAAAACATACATATTATACATAGAAAACACCCAAACTCCGAAACAAATATTTGCAGATCATACAAACATTTGGTCCGACACAGGAATCGAACCCGAGGCCTCGTGCACAGCAGTCGCGTACGTTACCACTGCACCACCGAAGCAGTTAATTGTAAAATAATAATTAATAAATAAAAATTAAAATATAATATAATTATAATAACATGAGCAGAATCCAAGAGTCACCACGTTCACCACATTGCGGCGAAGAAGTGCGCGGACATTAGCCTTAGTCTATTTCCTCACCAGCATACAGTACGACTGACTCTTTAGGTGCAGATGACCACAATGTCTTACATGATGGTAATCGCTTATTATTATAGGCGTTGGCACGTAACTTGGCCAGATTTCGGCGTAGTGGGGGTAAATTCGCGCATAGTACACTTGGTGCAACGACTGACGCTCCAATCGCTTCCTCAGAACGGTGCTTCTACAATCCCCGCGTCCCTCTATCAACCAAAGGGGCCTAAAATACTACTTCTGCGCGTTTAACTAATCATGCCAAGTTACGCGCCCGTCTTTATATGTAAGCCATTTGAACTTTTGCCCTCTATTGCCAAAAAAAAAGAACGTCCTGTCCGTTCAATATCAAATCTGTAAGATAAATATTGTAATATTGTGTGGTATATTTATTGTATCGAGTTTTGTGAGATTTTTTAAGATGTAATTTATTGCTGTTTCGAGTTAGTTTGTAGCTTTTGATAAAAGTGTTCGACTAAATAGATAGTTTTTAAGAGTGGGTGTTAAGAGTATTTTTTCACATTTCTTTAATATTTAATTAATGGACCATCGAGAACGTTTTATTCTGTGAAATATGGAGTAGTAACTATATAATTAATATGGTATTTTATGGATTATGATCTCTTTTTATGAACGGTCTAATAATTCTAATCTTTGTATACATCATTTCGTGAATTAAAAACTTTTTGTTAAGAATACCATATAGTAAATTGACTTTAGCTATTCCTAAATAAACGGGTTCTATATATATAAATAATTATTATTATCATAATAGTATTAACTACTCCAGTAGTTATTAACTCTCCTTTCTAAAGAGAGGCTTATGTTAAGCAGTAGACTACTAGAAGATGTTGATGTAATGTGTCCTGGCACGCTTCGTTAAGGTATAGTGTGGAAATTAATGAAATAAAGAAAGTAACAGACCATCTATGAACTGTACTGTTGCTACGGTGTACGCTCTACTGCCCTCAGTATTGTGGATTCAAACCCCACATGGGACAACATTTTGTGTATTTCACAAATTGTTGTTCGATGCTTTGTGTTTTTCACAAATTATTGTTCTGAGTCTGGGTGTTCTTTGTATCCGATTAATGTATGTTTGTAAAGTCTCCCGTAAGTCAGAATAAATTTACAATGCGTGGGAGTTGTATTTTGAAATTATGTTTTTTTTTCCTTTGTAATCTGCGATCAGTCTTTACAACTATAAGCAGATGAGCTAAGCGGAGGGAGAGCATTTTAGGTAGTTTGGGCCAATGCCCCAACACCCTTTACTAGGATAGCACATTGGCTCTTTTCAGGCGATTTTTTTGTTTTGGAATCAAAAGGAGATTTGTAAGGGGATTGGAATGCCCTTCTAAGCGCTCTGAATACTTTCCAGAAAGTGTTTCAGCCTCCTGGGTAACAGTTCTCATGTCAAGGTACTCATGAATCTCAGAGTTGCGAGTAAACCAAGGTGCATCATATATGGTCTTCTGCGTTCTTTGTAGGCAGAGAATATTCGATTTGCTAGCTGATGACCAGGACTGGATCCCATAAGTCCATATTGGTTACGTGACTGAGCAGTAGACTCCGAGTTTGTTACTTAGAGAGAGGTTGGATTGTCTTCCAAGTAACCACAGGAGGTTTCTGAACCGGTTTTTAATTTCATCCCGTTTGCGCTTTATATGTTTTTTCCGTGTCATACGTTGATCCAGATGGAATCCTAGGTATTTAACACATATAGATTGAGGTAAAGGATCCAGGTCTAGGTTTACTGTAGGACACCGTTTCTATCTAAGTGTGAAAGTTATATGGTGTGATTTATTGGCACTTGCTCTAACGTGCCATTTGTTTAACCAGGCTGAGGTCATGTTAAGTTGTTTTTGTAATATCCTACTAGCCTCATCTGAGTTGCAGCTAGTCGTGAGGAACGCAGTATCATTGACAAATGTTGCAACAGTTACATTTGGAGCTTGAGGGAGTTCACAGGTATATATATTATACGAAACTGGACCGAGAACCGATCTGGCGTATGTAAAGAAAGGATCTGGCGTTATCCAACTTAACTTGGAATAATCTACTATCAAGATACGAGGCCATCAAGAGATAGTATGAGTGTGGGAGTGTCTGTTTGATTTTACCCAGCAAACCCTTATGCCACACACGGTCAAAGGCTTGCTGAACATCCAGAAAGACCGCTCAGCAGTATGCCTTCTTTTCCAAGCAGTTTCGTATTGTACTATAAACCCTATAAATTTGTTCCAGAGTAGAGTGATCCCTGCGAAATCCAAATTGATGATCAGGCATGATATGATCCTTATCCAGATGCCTTTTAAGTCTTGTTAAAAGGACTCTTTCCCAGAGCTTCGACAGTATTACTAATTGGTCGATACGACGTCACTTCGTTGATTGGTTTACCAAGCTTATGAATCATTACTATCTGTGACACTTTTCACAGCGTAGGAAAGTATGAGCTTCGCAGGATGGAATTAAAAAGAATTTTAAGAAAAATAAGACACCTCCTGGGGAGTTCCTTCAATATTCTAGGTGAGATCAAATCGAATCCTAACTCTCGTGTTGACGTTGGCTCTATGGGTAAATTTAGCTGGAGGTCCTGATTCAGGATGGCATCAATGTCTTGGTCATCAGTATCTTCCGTTTCATTGGGCTTAAACACATCCGCTAAATGAGTTGCAAGCATTTCGGACTTTTCGAAGTCGGAACGAGCCCAAGAATTGTTCCTTCTGATAGGATGGTGGCATTGCTGAGGTAGAGCTTTAGATTGAAATTAAATAAAGAAAAAAAGGCATATTTCGTGTCAAATTTTGACCTCAAACGGTGTAGAATCTTTCTATTTCTTGAATCGAACACAAACCTACGTTATATTATCTAAATATGAAGATAGGTGATGTAGTTCTCTCTGTTGCATTTTTCTGGTACATTACTTGCTAGACTCCAGCGTAGAGGTAATTTAGAACCTGACAACCCTGAGTGCAGTTCATTTTAATCTCCGTCTATTGCAACTTATCGATTCGCAACGGTAAGTAGCCTGGTGGCCGAGGAATTAACTGTTTCTAAGACAATAAATAATTGTTTGCATTATCGCCCGTAATGATGGCCCTCTAGCAGTGTATACGGTTCTTAAGTAGTACTATTAGGGCTTGATTACTATGATGAGCGAAAATTCGTGAAACCGTTTTGTACCCGCAGATATTTTTTTTTATTAAGCCGTCTTAAAAACCTGATCTTTTTGCAGTCGATTGAAACTAAAAACAAACCATCAACTAACTATCTATTTAACACTATCTTTGTGAGTACAAATTGAGATTCAGATATATGTAAAAAAGAGAGTTAAACATTATAATTTAGATGTTATTTATGGATTGTATTATTGAAATTCGGGTCACAGATTTCACCTAGGCATTTAAGTTTCGCAGTTCTTCAGTTAATGTCTTTGGTTCTTCTGCAGATGTCCTTATTCCTGAGTCAATCATGAAAAAAAACGCCGGGCATTGCCTTCTTTGGGTAAATTTGAGTTTATTTTATTGGTATAGTACCAGTAGTATATTCAGAAACATAATATAAAAATCCTTACCTAGATAAAATTAACATTAAATTAAAATGTTCGTACAAATAATAGCAATATCACAATTCACACCTTGCAGAATATGTAAGGTTTAAACATTCAATAAACCGTTAATTCATTTATACATATAAATGAGTTTTACACTCCCAGAATGACTGTAACAAGTAACATCTAAAACCTCATAAAGGCTTCGCAGAACATTATCTTCGCAAGTCAGTACAGCAAGACGATGCAACTTGTGGCCGCTCTTTGACCCCGAGCTAACGAATCCTGCTGTTCGATGATATTTGTTATACGATCGTTGTAATTTCGAAATTATACGATTAGAAGGTATGATCCAAGAAAACCATTACTGTGAGTGTGTAAATAAACTTATTGTAAACGCATCAACATTAAATCGACCGTTGTAGCATGTTGAAGCGCAAAAACAAGTTTACGATCCAAGGAAAAACGTAAAAGCGATAAAATTATATAGTTTGGAACTATATATGTAGGCCTGCTAATCCTCAAACTATATACGGCTATACGTGCCATGTGCGAAAGTGATTAATTATTTATTCCATAGCCTTTAAAAGAAACTAATTGGCTGCCGTAGTGTAATACTCCAAGCTCGGAGATATTACTTGCTCCTCACTAAGTGATTTCCATGCAAATTGAATGTCACGAGCTCAAATTTATGTTAATTTTACCATAAAAATACCCACACACGAATACAAATCGGCAATAAATAGTAAATATTCGAAGCAGGTGGACAACGGCATAAATACAGTATTATCAGTATTTCTCTGTACCTAACGATCTATAGCTTTCAATTGTTGTATGCAGTTTTATATGATAGTGTATGGAACCTTGTGGTTAAAGTTCGTGTCTTTATGAGTCTTGGCAAGTGATTTGAAATATATACAATAACACAAAATGAGTGGGACTGTGTGGTAGATTTATTGTTTCTAGTTTTGTGAGATTTCTTTAAGATGTAATTTATTAATGCTGTTTCGAGATAATTTGTAGCTTTTGATAAAAGTGTTCGACTAAATAGATAGTTTTTAAGAGTGGGTGTTAAGAGTATTTTTTCACATTTCTTTAATACTTAATTTATGGACCATCGAAAACGTTTTATTGGAAGAAATATGGAGTAATAACAATATAATTAGTATGGTATTTTATGTATCTCATCTCTTTTTACGAATGACCTAATAATTCTAATCTTTATATTCATCAATACGTGGACTGAAAACTTTTTGTGAATAATCATATTAAAAATATTGATACCAAAGATTTCTACCTTAAAATATAAAATGACTAATTTTGCCCGTGGTTCAATCAAAGTGAGTAATTTCATTTTTTTTATGGTATAAAGGGCAAACGAGCATACGTATCGCCTGATGGCACCCGTAACACCAGAGGTGTCACAAGTGCGTTGCCAGCCTTAGAGGGAAGGGGACGGGGATAGGGGGAGGGATTGGGGTACAGGCCTCCGGCATCCTCACTCACTCGATGCAACACAGCGCAAGCGCGGTTTCACCAGTTTTCTGTGAGGCCGTGGTATCACTCCGGCTGAGCCGGCCCATTCATGGCGGAGCGTGGCTCTCCCACGGTAGAAAATTTCATTGAAATCGGTGCAGCGGTTTAGGTGTGAAAGAGTTACAGAAAGAGATAAGAGTTAATTTTAAATTTACAATACTACTAGTAGTATGGATATAACTAAACACATCAGTCCTCAATTCGAGACTTTGCAGAATTACATGTAGAGAAAATTATTTTTTTCTGTATGTAAAACAGAAGATTTACAATTTAGATACAAACGTAATAATATTTTCTGGTGAACATAAATAAGTGTCTTCCCGAAAATATCTGCCTATCCCTTATACGAACAATACGTAATGTCCACCCAGTCACAAACGTCTAAGTTGTGTGTGAACTTTAACCCGGCGTGTTAGTAACTCACAAATGCCCCGTGTGCTTAATGTACTCGGAGTATAACTTACATCTCTCTATCAATTGTAAAGCACCTTTGAACTGCTGTATTGTGAAGTCGCGGTCAGAAATGAATGTTTAACACTTTTCATTGTACCGTTTATGGTTTAGGGTTGTCTACAGCAATATTAAATAGGTGGATTAAATTAAGAATGCCGCGAAATCAATTAAAATATGATTGTGTAATCATAAATGAAAAGTTAAGTCAATTATAAAACTACAAAACTTTGATGATGAATATTAGAAAATGTTATTATCATCATCATCAGCCTATCGCAGTCCACTGCTGGACACAGGCCTCTTCAATATTAGCCGAAAAAATGATAACCGTTGGGGTAAACGAGTTCTTGAGTGGAGACCGCGTCTTGGCAAACGTAGTGTGGGACATCCACAGGCCAGGTGGAGTGGTGATCTGCGCAAGACGGCTAGTAGGAGCTGGATGCGAGTAGCCGAGGATCGATCGCGCCATGCATGATGGCCTCGTCTGGTCGGAGGATCCTCCCTTTGTTTTGGAGGGACATGTGACCCGTTCCTCTACAGTATCATTAGTGAACATGGAAAAATCCTCCTTAACATAAACAAACAATTATTACAAAGCACGATGTCACTCAAAACACATAGTACGAAATAAATCGACTCTGTCTAAACGTGATTGGGATATAATCAAAGGTCGAGGCTATGCTTTGATTGAAGATAAAAACACACATACGAGACGAGTAACAAAAAATAATGCGTTGTAATGTAACCGATACATGAATTTGTGATTATATTTTGCGTACTAATGTAATCTATATCAGAGATCGTTGTTGAGGCATCTGATGTTTATGCAAATAGCAATGACCAAGATACTAGATCTTGCCTACGAAGCCGTAAGGACGTGGGTTCGGCTCCTAATTGTGTGTCAATTTAAAAAAATACTGCTGTCCTGCACTGAAAGTAAAGTACTTAATGAAATAAATAATAAATAAATATTTCGGACATCTAACACACAAAGCGATCTCTTGACGTACAACATCTGCAGGTTTACCTCAGGACGGCGTTCTATCACCGTTACTTTACGCAATTTTTATAAACTCAACCACTAATCAATTACTTTCTTTGTACCATCTTTATGCAGATGATCTCCAAATTTGCACACGAGCCACTCCAGACAGTTTAACGCAAGCAGTGGATGTCATTAACAGAGACTTACAGCGGATATGCAACTGGAGCACGAAATATGGAATAAGTGTAAACCCAAACAAAACACAAGTAATTATAGTGGGTAGCTCCAGGTTATTATGCACAACAAACTTTGAGCAGCTGCCAGATGTTTGTTGAAACGGCTCGGTTGTTCCATATAGTGATAATGTTAAAAACTTGGGGATCTATATGGATAGATACTTATTTTGGGGTCCTCAGATTGGGGAAGTTAGCCGTAAATTATTTGCAGCAGCAGGATCTATGCGATGGTTGTGAAACTTTCTTCCCACTGTCACTAAAATTACGCTCTCACAATCTCTTCTACTTCCCATCCTTGACTATGCCGATGTCAGCTATCTGGATCTCACCGAAGACCAACTGAATAAACTTAAGTGACTTCAAAATCTCTGCATTAGATTCATATTTGGATTACGCAAATATGATCATATTTCTGAGTTTCGTTCTAAGCTCAGGTGGCTACCAATAAGCTTTTGCCAGAATGAACATATTCTTTCCCTTCTATACAGTGCTCTGTTTCATCCTCATACTCCTCTTTATCTTAAAGAACGTTTTCAGTTCTTAAAAAACACACATTGCAGGTTTCTGCGGTCATCAGAGAATTTAATATTGAAGATGCTAAAACATTAAACTCAGTTTGCAGGCAGGTCTTTTACTGTGCAAGCGGTATGACTTTAAAACGACTTGCCTGAGATAATTGGAAAAGCAAAAACTTTGCCTACTTTTAAAAAGCTATTGAATGAACATTTTTTGTTATTATGTTTTTTGTTTTTGTTATTTTATCTCTATCTATTTTTTCTATCCTCTTTTTAGTAGAATATATTTAGTCTGTATATATATGTGTATTTTATGTATGTGTATGTATATACATATGTATATATATATACTTACAAATGCATGTCTTTATATATATATATACGTATTGTATATATGTATGTAAATGAATATTTATATAAAGTGTGTGTGTGTGTGTGTGTTAGTGTGTGTATGTATGTGTAAAGTGTGTAATGTGAAAGTGAGTTGGTGCTATTTCGGTGCACGATTATTTAAATGATTTTTTAACCATTCACGTAGATGATTAGGTTACTTGTATGTGAGCTACCCAAAGTTTTTGGATACCGAAAATCCGTGTTGTGGTTATCTGGAAGAGATCGCCGTGAGCAATAAGACCGCCTATTGTATCATTTGCATATTTGTGACTCATCCTCTGTTTAAAGTTTGTAATTTTTGAATGTATACAAAAAAGATATATAAATAAATAAGTAAAATATATCATATTTTGTATAAACAAAGAAAACACCCAAACTCCGCAGATATTCTGATATTCCGCAAACAAATATTCTTAGATCTTACAAACATTTGGTCCGACCCGGGAATCGAACCCGAGACCTCAAGCATTACAGTCGCATACACTACGACTGCGCCACCGAGGCTATCATGAGTTCATATTTAACGACACCCATTTGAGCACACACTATACCACTATACGTAAAGGAAATGCTCTGTAGTTCTCACATGGCTTATTTCTAAAGATACCTATATAAAATTACAAATGGACGCACCACACAAGCTCAACACGTACCTACGATTATTACTGTAACCAGCTATTTCATAGATAACCATGAGCTAAAACCATACTCGTAAGTGCATAGATTCATTAATAACTCCACAGCATGTAATTGCATTAGCCTCTAATCTGTAATTTATATTGAGTCCGGATATATATACTAGTCCACCTTAGGACGGTGACTGACTTACTTCATATCAAGTGTTACAACTAATTATCTTATATTAGTTTCTCAATTTATTTTCACTTGATTTTGGTTGAACATAGTTACCTATAGAACCAAATGTTATATTAGAGGCCAAAGTATAAAATGGCCGTTTAAACCTGTAAAATAAGAACTGTTTTTATTAAATGTAACATTTATTTAGACAAAATATTTACCATGATTGTCTATACATTTCATTAGATATACTAAACAAACTCACACAGTATTTACCTATTTATATATTAATCTGGATTTATAGCTAAAATTGGATGCTCCTCGCCATTGGAGACAGTAGTAACTACAGCTTAGGTCCAACAATTTTTTTTAAGTAGTTCAACAGCAGTTGGGACACAAAATACCATTGTACACTTTACATGTCCTACGGCGCAAGTCAGACACCGCCCTAATACCATAGTTGTTGCCTCTGGCTTCCCTTGAGTTCAATTACATCGTGCACTTAATTTAAACAGGCGGCGTATTCATCTGTAAGCAAGCTGTTTATTTAATTATTCTTTGGCGGAAAATAACTTGATTAAGCAAGATAAAACATTCTGGCTCATGTTCTTATCTTGTAAAAACATGCGCTTATCGTGTTCTATCAAAAAATTTTACATATAAGATACGCATATATTTGTATTTGATGCTTGTTTATGAAAAGACTCAAGTGGTCAACCAGCTAGTATTTTCTATGAATAAATGTGGGTTTATTTCTGGCAAATGCCAACACTTCAATGCTAAAATTAAGAAGTATTTTCAAATCGAAAGACATCACGATGACAATTTGAATAAAGGAGCAGAAAGTAACAAAATATTTATTTTCTGATTTACTCAATATCCATCAAGCCACAATCGGCTTTTTTATACTTAATTTAAATCATTTAAACGTTAATGTTGCTCGCAAAAGCTTATAAGTGTGACTTTTGTATTTTCATTCCCTTCGTGTCAATTTTTTGAACTGTATATCATCATATACAGTTCAAAAAATTGACACGAAGAGAAGCTCTCGTCAGTCATACTAAATTAACGTAGGTATGTGTAATCAACATACGAACAAAAGACATACCATGAACAGCACAGTACAGGTACGTAGATACTTACCTTAAATGCTATATATATATATATACATCACAGGCGTTTGTATGCCTGTGTTCATTCCCACTGAGAGTAATTCAAATGGTTCCAACGCGTGAAACAAGGTGAGACGGTTCTTCTCGCCCAAGCATCTGTGAAGACACATCTGTGATTACAAGAACCAGGTACGCTGTACTGAACTGTTCTCATCTTTGTGCTGGTGCCGCACAGTATCTGTTCGACGCTTTCGACCGGTTGCAGCGGTGAGCAATCCGTATTGTCGATAGTCCCGAAGCCACCGAGTCCCTTAAGCCTCTGCAGTTGCTAGAGAAATCGCCTCCTTGGCAGTCTTCTATCGCCTTTACCATGGAGACTGTTCTGAAGAGCTCTTTCAACTGGTCGCCCCCTCTCCCTTCCTCTACAGAACAACACGTGCCGGCCTTGGAAGTCACCGATTTTAAGTGGAAGACATACGTTCTCGTTGTCATCGCCTCGGTGCTTTCTTCCTGTGCCGAGCAGTCAAAACCTGAAAGTCACTACCAGCGCACGTGTTTCCTTCCCACTATGATCCCGGGTTCTTTAAGCCAGGCGTGATAAAGCATGACACCAGGCCGCCATAGCGTGGGTCACCATGCTGCATTGTCCTTCTTCGCCAAGACATAGGCTTCTCTTTGGAAAGGAGATTTTGGCCTACTGTGCCATGCTGGCCAAACAGATTAGTATAGGAATTGAGGAGGGAGGAGGAAAAAGTGTTTGGTTAAATTTTCCTTCTGTTGACAGTATTATTGTCCTGCTTAGTTTGATCCTTTTATCGGAATGAATAATGGTTGTGACACTATGTATTCTTAATCCGTCACACGGATTGATGGCTCTAACGCATTTCTGGCTTCCCATCAGTTGACCCATTTGTTCGTTTGTCGGCTATACCATAAAAACAACATCCTCATTATTTTAAAAATGCTAACGTGAACAACCTTCTCAATATTTTTGTCTCATTAAAATTCTAAATCTTTGAGGTAAGTTTCTCCGCTCGCTGTGCCACTACTTATGAGATTGCCGATAAGGCTAGGCGTAAAGGACAGTACATTAAACATAACTTATGCCCGTATAGAACGTGAAGGCAGTGCTGTGACGTGGAGTTATGCGAGATGAGTGATAGCAAAACTTCTGTGGTAGTCATTAGCGAATAAAATAAGCCATATTATGCTTTAAAATTACCCGTGACCACAATTTTTTTACCAATGAAATTACGACTGAACAACCTAATCAGAATGTTTTAAGTGCTTTCATGAAGTACAAGACTGTGCAAGCGACTTCAATCTGTGTTATTTTTAATGTAAAGATTCTTTTGCATATTTTCAAGTCCAATCCAAAGCAATGGTTTTATTTTAGTATAAATGGAACGTAAGCACTATGAATTTATTTTGAAGTGGTCAAATCAATTCAATCGCATATTGATAGAAATTAAGAATACGTTACAGTTATGAGCGGAAGATTACCGTCTTACTCTCAATATATACTGTACTTTCAATTTTTATTTTACTATTTAACACAAAAAATATGTATTTGTGCATACATTTTTAAATGAGTGAATGTTATGCGTTCATTTATAACTTTAGGAAGGTCTGGCGGCGGATGAATGAGGACCTCCAAAACTGGGATAATTGTCGCTCCTCGGGAAAGTTTTCGTCCAGTAATGGACGTCTATAGACTTTTAACAAGTGTATAAGTATTACATTGGTTACAATATACATCTAATTAGTTATACTAGTGGTTTTCCAGTGGTTGTAATTCGGCCACAATTCCTACTTTTTGTTTTATTTTAAATTAGAATACTGCACACCTCTTGCATATTAAACGTATCAATAAATACATTATTATATATATGCTATACCGTTATTTAAATCACTACAATCTATTCATGTTTAGTATAAATTCAAGGAGAAACAGACTATCATTACAAAATCCGAGTGAGTTTATTTATTCTATTACTGTGAATAGTTGACATTGATTACCAATTCTAGGCAACCATTCATTCCAATTAGTGTGGTTTAAACTGTGTTTAGTAAATACATCAAATGTTTACATTTAACTTAATTTATTTGACCTGAATTCGTGACATATCTAGAAAATTGTGGTGAATCTCGTCCATAAATTGTATGCTAACTATTTAGGTTCGTTTTGTGTTCGTGCACACGAAATGTATAAGTATACCGATTGATTTGAGTTACTTTGAGGCAGTTACTTAACGTCTGGTTGTTGAACTACGACATAGTTAATTGTCTGTTTCGACCAGACCAGACATATAAAAGTCATAGTATTATCTGAGTTCTGGATATTGCCAAGTTTCTAGTCATTTTGTAGGGCCTGAAAGAAACTAATGGGTCAGATAGTATTGACGATAGTTCACTAAAAATACACCATTCCATGGTTTCTTTTCCTACATTATTGATCAATTGTGAAGAGTAAAGACCTATAAGAGAGAGAAAATATTTTATTACCTACATTAAAATAAAACGCGCTCAGTATTATGTCCGTTTTTTTACACGCAACAATAAACATGTATATAATAAATATGTTAAGGTACATACACATATATATCTGTGTGTTAATAGTCATATTTACACAGGGCAAACATAATATCTCCTCAGTAGTGCGAAGTACCTGCGATTTTAATAAACTGTTAATAGTTAAATTCCACTTTAAACGCTGAATGATTTTAAAACAATAATATTTTACAAATGCATGAGTACGCACACATGCACACACACACACACACACATACAAACGTATAGTAAACACTTAAAAGAGAAACAAACACGTGTAAACTTGACCAGGTATTTCATTTGCCGTGTAACGTTTACACTTAAGTTTATGTTTCTTGTTTACATAAATAGGTCATAAGTATTGTTGTTAATTCTTCCACGTGGAACACAATTATTTCTCTAGTAAGTTACTTTATATGTTATTCATACCGCGTTTTATAAATCTGTGTGGTGACGTATTACAAGGATACAAAATGTCACTACTCCTATTCATCCTGGATGTGTCGTGAGCGACTCCTAAGAAAGCAAACATCGTAGGACAATGGCACTGCAGAGAGAAGAAAATCTTGACCCTGCCTTATACCAAAAAGACTGGCCAGTGTATTATTTTGGCAAAACCTCGTTACCAAATATAAATCGGGACTTTTAAAGAATCTTGATAGGTTTGATGTTTGTATAGTAAACAAGCTTTGTAGAATCAATTGATTTTAAAATCTACTGACAATATTTAGTTTCTTCTAGATTGCTTTCAAAGGTGTCCGTTCATTCAAGCTCACCTTGGAATGAAGAGCTGGCCGTTCATATTGCATGTCACGGAAATCCGTGCTCAAATTCATTAATATTTTACACCGGCACCGGTACACTCAATGATCCTTAGATAGTTTTGATTTAATTATGAATACTGCTTTAGTGAGGATGTCTGGGAACTATAAGTTGTGTGTCTTGTTTAATAGTTGTTAGCTATTTATTACTTTGAGTTATGAACGATTAAAGAACAAACTATGTTCTTAAAACAACTATTTCAACATAGATTGTCTGAGATTTTTTAATAAGAGGGAGTGACAACAAAATTTACTGTATTTTTTAAAATAACGACCAATTATTTCCTTTACAAATATTAACATAGCTTAAGGATGCGACGGTATAAGACTAATACAAGGTCTACAATATAGTTATAAACTGCTAGAATTATTAAGGATTTTATTTTTAAAATAGGGAGGATGTTCATCCGATTTCCCAAACGGAATACTAATTTACCAATATGAGTACAATTTACCACAAAATAGGCTGAAATATTTTACCTGACCACACATAATAAAAATGCCTCTCTATACAGTGCGGATATTTCAATGAATATATTACACGTTAGTCTTGTACGTGCATTATTCACTAACGGGTCGTAATAAATGCTTATCGGCCATCTGTGCAACACAATGGACTTGCGTGCTTATCCAGAAAAACTTGATACTTGGTCTATGGTTAAAGTTGGTGGGACCACAGATAAAATTCGCTGGAGTATATATATCTAAAGGCGATTACTATTACTCTTAGGTCCACTATACGAACTAAGTAAATGTTTTATCCGTTATTACTTTGTTTACGTTTGAAGTACCGCAACAACATTAAACACTCAAGCTATATACTAGGTGTCTTTAACAAAAAATCATTTGAGGTTCTGTGCAACTTAGAAATAGTTTCCACACATACACTACATTTATTTTGATCAAATCTCGCTCTCTTGTAAATACAAGCACAATCCCACTCGTCTAAAATTACAGCCGTACACCGACTGGCCTGACCTTCCTCCCTAATGGATAACAGATACTAGACAACATAAAAATCGTGTCTGAATTAAACATTGCTAACTGTCTATTCTTTATATTTTATATAGGACCACATAACACACAAGAATAAATCTGAATAATCGTATATTGATCAACATGCTTAAGGACTGAGAGGAACTTTTGACTGAGAGAAATTTTTGTCAATTGAAAAACCTGATTCCAAAAGGTCTTAAAGGTTCTTTAAGACTAAAACAGACAATAGATGAATACTTGCATTAGGAATTATAAAAATATCTTAGGAGGAGTTCTTCGGTAATATCGAATCGTCATCCTCGTATGCGAAAGGTAACAAATTTTAACATCCTTGTCATCGCCGCAATGCGTGACCCTGAAAAAGCTTTATATGGAAAACAAATAAAATGACAATTTCTGTTAAAGCTATGTACAGTAGACAATTAACAACATAATTCCCTTCATTACAGTAAATAGTTAGAGAAATCAAAGTAAGGTTTACTTTGATTTTTATAGAAATTTATAGGATACTTAAAATAATGTTGAATCTTCAATACTAATGTTTAAGAAGTAATCATATTTTAGAGAGTTTCATTTATGTGCACGCCGTTATTGCGGCGGTAAAACCCGTTATGGAGGATTGGCTCGAGAGGCCTCACAGGAGCCTTTAATACCGGCTGTCACGGATGATCACGGGAAAAGATTGCTTCAGAGAGCACCTGTGTCTGATCCGCGAGGAGCAGCAACACCTAAGTGCCACCACTGCGATGGCCAGATCGTGGACACGATATTCCACACGCTGGCAAAATGTCCGGTGTGGGACGGCCCGAGACGTAATCTCGTGGCGGCCATCGGATTGGGGGTTCTCTCGCTTGGAAACATGATTGCAGCAATATTGCGGTGCGAGAGCGCGTGGAATTCTGCCGTCTCTTTCAGCGAGCAAGTTGTGCTTGCGAAGAAGATGGCGGAGCGGCACTGGGAGAGGTTTAGAATACTCTCTGGCCGACAGGTTGGGAGCGGGCCAGGTACTGCAGACGACTCAGGCGCCGGAGATCTCAAAACGATATCCGTCCTACACAAGGGTAAGCCTGAGGGTGACAGGTTAGGCCGATCCCTATAAAGTCCTCGCGCCTTTTTCTGAATAGAATAGGGACGCGAGGGTTTCTGCACAAGAGGGAGCCACCTACAAACAGTAGGTGGCCCGAGGTATATCGGGGTTCCAGGGATACACCTGGTTCCGCGGCTTCTTGTACCCGAGATTATGTGCGGTTTTTAGTCGGTTCGAGTCAGACATAACCACTAGTCGGTGGTATCCGAGGGTATTTCGGTACAAAGAAAATAAGAGTGTTTCATTAATATTATTGCACGAGAAGTGATCACTTTGCTATAAAATTTATCGATGATCAAACACATAGGCGTTTGTGGCGATCTTTTCAATAGACACTTAAAATAATTATGCAGTACAGGTTATCGTGATTAATCGAATGGAAGCTAGAAATATGAACTTAAGTACTTGATTCCTGAATAATTGTGCTTCGTTAGTGAAGAATGACTCGATGCTGTTAAGATTTACTTGGAATAAATGAGTATGACTTTGTGCCGAGCTGCGGTTTGTGTAAAACGATAAATCATATTTATAACGGGATTGAAAATAAATAGGGTAATTCGTTTAATAAATAAGAATAATCAATGTTAGTTTATTCATGTTACATGTAACACTCGGCCGTCTGATGTGAAACTAGGAAGAGCCTGTACTATTTTACCATTCTGTAACATAACAAATACACCTAGCTACAAAACATCCTGATCTCTAATAATCATACACCAATATGTATGATCCAGCTTGGAGTAATGATACCACTACCTTACAGAAAACTAGTGTTATGCAATTTATTCGTTGTCATAGAAAGAGTACCTTAGACAGAAAAAGAAGAATAGGGATAGGTCAAAAGTGTTCAGGGAGTGTAGGATTATTTATTTTTGAAAGAGGGATAATAAAGGCCTTGCGCCACAGCGAGGGAAAAGTTCCGGAAGCTAGAGAGACATTTATTAAATGGGTTATTACTAGAAGAATGCAGTCGAGTATGGTGACAATAATGCGACGGCTAATACCATCATACCCCACGGCATTAGAATGGATAGATAGAATGATCGGGTCACTGCCCAACGGTTTAAGTCGGAATGTTGTATATATGTTAATCGGCGCGAGAACTTCTGTTGCGCGATTTAGGATTGGTAGTTTCTTAGTTGCCTTCGTTACACCGAAGTTCAACGTATCTTCGTTAGATGGCACTGTAGTGTATTTCTGTTGTTGCGTTGTATGTGGAAGTCACCACATCACTACCCTCCAAGACCGGAAGTCAATATCTAGATGAGTCAGCTGTCTGTGCTCTGTTGTGGAGCTTGCCAGTGCCAGGAGTGAGTAGTGTCAGTGAGTCGGAACTGAGTGCCGCAAGTTCCAGTGAGTCGGGATGACATGTGGTGCGCGGTGCTGCGGTGAAGTTTCCAGTGAGTCGGTGCGGTTGATGCGTAGTGGCTGGCTGCTGCGTAGACGGGAGAGAGAAGCTCTGCTTACATGTACCGTAGGTGCAGTGTGTTGTGCCTAGACGCTGGCGATGCCGTAGAGGTAAACAGGCTGGAGCAGTCGCATCCTGCGTGTGGTGTGTCCCTGTTGAGGCCGAGGTTGCTGGCTGGCTGAGATTTTGCTGTGGGAGTGAACATGATGGTGGTGCGCTGACTATTGATCTGCTCTTTCGAAGGCTGCTTTCAATCACGTCGGGGCTGCCACTGTGGAGAAACAGGCCGCATGTCCCTCCAACAAAAAGGGAGAATCCTCCGACCAGGCGAGGTGATCATGCCTGGCGGGCCACTGCCCAACGGTTAACGTCGGAATGTTGTATAGATGTTAATAATAAATAATAATAAAAATACGTTTATTTCCACCACAAAGAACTCATTATACAATAATCATTGAAGTTAGTACAGATACAATATTTGTAGCTTGGGGTGGACTGGAGCCTAAACTAGGCCAAAACCTGTATTTCAGGACTCCAGGATTCACACCAGCTCGGTTTGCAGGGTCGATATATTGTGTTGCGTTACTATGTATATGTGTGTGTATGAGTGTGTGTGTGGTGCGCGCGTGCATGTGNTATCTGTCGGTGAAGCTTTAAGTTTCTTATGAAGAGCATTACGGTGAGCAATACATCTCAGTAAGCCAGGGGTGATCCATGGTTTTATAATATACTTTCTGTTGGGCACTTTATGTACTTTTGTGTTATGAATTAATGCTAATTTAATCTTTTCAATTAATATGTCCAGCGCGTTGTTAGGGTCACCGATTTCACAAACACTAGAAAGTTCCTGTTAATCGGCGCGAGAACTTCTTTTGCGCGATTTAGGATTGGTAGTTCCTTAGTTTCCTTCGTTAACGTTGTTCCCCGAGGCACGGGGGCAATTAAGCATTTTTATAATTAGAAAAAACTCAATAACACTTTTTGATCAGACTCGAGCAACAAACCCTTGAGTTAGATCAACGTGTTATTTAAATGATAAAAAGTCTTATTTCCGTATATTTCAGGACTGTCCTATTAGTTTCTTGACTTATTTGAGACGTGAAGCGGCCATCCGCTTTCAATCATGTAAATAAATTAAAGTTGAAATTTTTATATATTAAGTTTAATCAAGACTAGAAGAAGACATTGTATTAAGGATCATAATACAATGTAATGAAACTCCAGGGCACCATAAATAAAACAAACTAAATGTCATGATTAATAAACAACAACGGGACTGGTACATTTTCTGTGCCTGCAACAGTGGCATCATAATGCGTGCATTAATCATGTACACCACCATTAGAGGGAGTATAACTGTAGAAATACATTGAAATAAGTTTACGACGGACAAACAGATAATCGGTCAGGTGAAGGTAAACATATCTTAAGAATAAATAAAAGCGATGTTGTATTATGCGAGTCAAGGATTACAATAAATTACTTTAATACGTCAGTTATAGGTGTAAGATATACAGGAACATCGATTTAGCTAATAAATTGAAGCTATCAATTCATTTAATTGCTTCATATTTTGTTCATAGATAGATGCGTAAGCTAGAGCTAACTTACATTACATTTAAATGATATAAATGAAAAAGAACCTGAAACCAGATATTAAAATGAAAGCGATCCCTCTAGTTTTTATTTTTAGTAACCATTATTTAATTAAGACATACCATTGATTAAAAACGCTTTTTTTACTAAAACATTCCTCGCTTCACTTTTGTATTCACACAGCAGCCGGCACCGGCTTCGCACGGGTTCTTTACGGAGAGTATAATATAGCCTATGTTGCTCAGAAGCCTCTGAGAATGTGTGCCACTTTTTCAACAAATATCGTTACACTTCAGTCAATGCACTCGAAAATTTAACAAATTGTATATGAAAACCTTCCTTAAGAATCACTCTATCCATTAGTAAAAATCCGTGCAGTAGCTTTTGAGTTTATCGCGAACAGACAGACGTTGCAAAGAACTTGGTTTTATATGTAGTGATGGCGATATTATATGTCTAATCTTTCAACCCCCGACGCTAAAAGAGGAGTGTTTAGAGACAGACAGATATCGACGTCAAACTTACACATTTTAATATCGATGTATCGGTCTGTGGATGGACCGATTTTGATGCGGTTTTTTCAATTCAAAGCCTGTTTCCTAGCGGTTAGTTTAAGAGTATCGACTCTTTTCAAAAATGATTTTTGGCGTGTAATTACTGGAGTAAGTGCTTGCGTATGGGGTTTTTAAATTTTTACTTTTAGCTTGTTTTAAGTTTTACAAATTAATTTTGAAGTTTTTATTACCTTTAGCATATCTTTTTTTACCTATTTTTATTGTTCCTAATGAAGTAGATTTATTCACATTAATCCATAGCAATATAGAAATTACGAGTACTTACATTAAATAGCCAGCCAGTAGGCCACGGTCGAACCTTTTACCTATAGTGCCTAATTCCAACTTAGCCTCAATACACAACTATCTACAAGAAAGATCCATCACGTCTATTCCATATTCTGTACGCAGCTAAACAAAGACCACACCTTGATCAAAGACAAAGCCCACCTGTCTCTAATCAGACAACCGCTCATTACATTTACGATGGCCGTCATCTATGATCGCCCCACGTCGAAGGTTCGTGGCTGATTCCATCATGACGCGTGACTTCCTCACCTGGCAACCGTCCAATGACATGCGTAATGGCATGACGGCCTTAGATTAGTAGAACTTGGCTATCTGATGCATCTTACTTCCTACTTAATGGCTAGAAGATTATCTATAGTTTCTTTGTTTGTTTGACTAATTAAATGAGTTACTCTGTTCATATTCTTACAAGTACCACTCAAAAAACCTTTCGCCCTTTTGAAACAAGTTATAGCGCACTATGAACACCATACTATTCTTTGTAAAATCAATCCCTTTAAATTCTTAACTAGGACCCTAAGAGTTTATATAAAAAATTACGAAGCCTATATATATATACATATATACGTATATATATATATATATATATATATATTTTCATAAAATCAGGCAGGCAAAGATATTTTCATAAAATCGCACCATTTGTTTTTGATCAAAATGGAAGCTAATAAGATAATTGATGGCCAGACACGCCACTCTTTCGGACAAAGCAGACGAGAATACACATAGAAAATAAACAAATACGTCAAATTTAAAAACAAAGGCTTGTACTACCTATCAAACGTAACTACATTACGCGTATAATTACTGAAATGGGGGTACAAACAGCCTTAATTGTACAAAAAGAGTGGCAGGACACAATCAACCCTCAAACGTCGCGTCAAACCTTCGTCAAGAGAGCAATTATAACAGTCGAATGTACCGGGCCGTGTCTCTGACCTTATTGCCCGGTGATTGTCACCGGTGACCGAAGGGTTATATTTTATTTATATATCCAGTAAGCTGTGTTTTTCCGTGTTGTCTGTTTTTATCTCTGCTTTATTTGAGTGTAGAGGCTATCATAAATATAATAATTTAGGAATGATTACCTTCAAACGAAAAATGTGGTGACTTCCCTGTTTGTACCTTAATGAAACACAAAAACAGTCCATTCGTTCCATGAAATTTCGCTCCAAACATTTTTATAGTATTCATTCTCAAGAAAAGGGAAAAAGAGTAGATTAATAGATTAGACGCAAAAATGATGGACCCTATACTATTGCGGGATGAAGTCTATGTCCTGTCCAGCAGCGGATTGAAATAAGCTAAATAACTAATAAGTAATGAGTATACTTTTAGCAATATAGAAATTGACCGATTATATATATACAACTTCGCAACTTCAACCGCCGGGCCGGGAAGGATCCTCCCTTGGTATTGGAGGGACATGATACCAGTACGTCTAACATGTGTTTAAAAAATAGAAACTTACACACACAAGAATACTAAATCTATACTATAAATATCAGTAATATTTATTTTATGTGCATTAGTAGTGACAAAAGTGGACTTAATGCAAACTAAACATATAAGTTGATATCATATCTCAATAATAAATAATTAAACCATAATTAGTAATTATATTAATACATATAATGAACACGTATTTAAATACATACATATAAATACACACATACATACATAATATATACGCAATATAATTTTTATAAGTGGACAGTACGATGGTATCAAGGTGGATCTGATAGAATGTATAGAAAATGTTTCCACAATAAATGTTTAATATTATAATTCAGGAAAAACTATTTCTGTCAAATTAAATCAAATTATATCTTTACTATTAATACCCGGTTTTATTATAATCGATACCTAACAATTATACTTTATACGCCTTTAATTGATAAAACCCGTACGCCTAATTTACTCATTAAACTCTCCCAATTATCGTTTTCGCACAGTCTTTGTTGGATAATACCTGTTATTATTTACTCTGCACTAATATTAACCTCGATCACTACAGATTAATATCTAGATATTAATGCTAAATTGCTACTGCAGATGGATAGATATCAGCACGCCTTTAAGGCCTCGTTCCAAGACGTGTAATACATACTTGAAAAATATTTCGCATTTATTTAATAGGATAACCCTTGGATTCGTGAACAATAAGTAAATGTAGTAGCAACTGCAACTGCAACTGAACTAGGAACTAGATTGCCCTAGGAAGATAAAGTTCAGGGGTTCGGATGGCGTAAGAAAGCGGTTCCCGGATCTCTCCCGTCTCAGGCGCAGAGTGGCACACCGTGTGGTTTTAGTCGTATCGATTCCGACACATCTCCCCGCCGCAAACCCCGGTTGGGTGAAGACCCAAGGGGGTTACCACATGTAAAAAAAGGATGATAAAGTTCAAAGAGCTTAGCATTAACATTGGAATGCACTTCATGGATGGTTGTGGTAAGTTGCCATTGAATTTTTTTCCCGAATGCGCGAACATTACTGTTATATGGAATATGGGAATACTCTAATCTCCTAATTTGCTAGTTGGCGATTACCCTTTTAGATGGATGGTTGTGATTATAAAGCTTACGTGTATATGAAAGTAAGACCTCATTCTAAGTTGTCAATGATAAATGATGTGTACTTTCATAAGAAATTTATACAGATATTTATGCACGTCAGACTTTACAACTAGGCGTCGGCATTTCTTTAGACTCGCCCTGGGAAGAAATACCAGAATAACGTATGTAGCTGTTTTTCTAAGCCCTTGAGCATTGATTAAATAAAATTTGTAAATGAGAACAGTACAGGTTCTGGGTTGACATTTTGAAGAAATTACCATAATTTTGGTTTTGTTAAGTTTTGTAGTTCTGAAAGGGACTTTATTGAACCTCTCCATAATGTATATTGTAAAGCAGTTCTTTAAGTGCCAGGCTAGGATCATTCGCGGAAATGCAAAATTTCGCCATGATTGTAAAGTGTCTTATTGAAAATAGTTAATTACCGTAGGAGAGCCACGCTACGGCATGAATGGGCCGGCTCGACCGGAGTGATACCACGGCCTTACAGAAAACCGGTGTGAAAAAGCATTTACGCTGTGTTTCACCGAGTGAGTGAGGATACCGGCTCTGGTGTTGCAGATGTCCATGGGCAGCGATAATCGCTTACCATCAGGCGATACGTCTACTCGTCTGTTGCGATTTCATGAAAAAAAAATTACTTATATCATCGCCACATAAACAGCCTTCAATGTTTCACTGCTAGACATAAACCTATACTTGAAAACCTCTGTACAGTGTAGAATAATAGGCTTTGGCCTATTATTCTACACTGTACAGACTACTTAGTATTTGGTTTGCCTCATTGGTCTAGCAATTGATGTATGCGACTGCCAATCAAGGGTTCGAATCCCGTGTCAGGCCAAAAGTGTTATTGTGTTTTTCTGATTATAGAAATATTTAATTACAGCTCGGAGTTTGGAAGTTGGGGTCTGAAGCTCCGTGCCTCGGCGAGCACGTAAAGCTGTCGGTCCTACGCCTGATCTCTCCCTAGTTGTGTCGGTAAACCGTCTCATCGGATTATGAGAGAAAGGGAACAGAGAGTGCACCTGTGTTTGCGCACACACTAGTGCACTTATAATATCTCCTGCGTAGTTGTTGGTCTATATTGAGACTGGTCGCCGTGGCCGAAATCGGCTAGGAGAACATCATCATCATCATCATCATTTGGTTTGCGCTAAGTTTTCCTTCTCTATGCGAAACCGTTGCGGACAACAGTATTGCATAGAGGAGGCAAACTTAGCCTAGCCTAAAACTTAGCCTAGCCTACTCTCCTTGACAGCTCTTACGACACCCACGGCATAAATAGTGATACAGATACTCCTTCTCTAAATAGAGAGGGTTATTAGTGCGTAATACCGTAAAAAGTAATACTAAAATATTTTAAAATGACGCTGTTTAACTAAGCTTCTATAAACTAGTGAAATATTTCACTTTCCTGTTTCTGTTTCTTTGATGTTACTGAGGAACTTGCTTTTATGTTTATGAGAATGAAATTGTGTATAAAATGCACGAAGTATAGTATCAACTCATTTAAGCCATATTACTTTTCGATTATATCTTTAAATGCTTCGTATATCTCTCATACAGAATTTCAATGGCGTAATTATCCGTATACGGCAAAAAACCCCTACAGTATATCACCATTGACTTTAAATAAATATTCCTTTACAATCGTTCTGTCAAAGCTTAACCTTTTGAACGACTTGAGGGCTTTACAACGAAACCATGGCCACGCCACACCTCCGCTATATACGTCAAAAATATCACGACTAAAGTTTTGTAAGAAATCATCTTGGATTTACTGTATGCTGGATATGCCGTCTAATAGGTAACATTAACACAGTAACTAATTCCCGCTTAACTATCGATTCTTAATCTCCGACTGACACTTATACAAAAAAATTCAAATAGACTACACGAATTTCATTTCAATATAATAATATCTTTTGGGTCAGCGCAATATGTAAGAATACGTAAAATTAGATTAAAAAATAGAGCAGAGTGATAAAAAGTCACTTCAATATTGTTTTTTTTTTTAAAGTTTTCACCACATGACTATACCTACAGCGATTTAGCTTATTGTTGGTTCATATCTAGCTTTGTAATATCATTGATAGATGTTGCCCTCGCTCAATCGAGAAGGTAAGCTGTGATTAGTTGATGATCGATTGTAGAACGCGTAAAAGCGGCGAGCAGTTTCACAACACCGCATGCTCTAAGGACTCAAAATCACAAGTACCGCGGTATAAAGGTCGCGCCCACTCGTCGTAACCTTTCTATTTGATCAGTATATCGACTCAGTACGATCCACAAACAAATCTGAACACATTAACATCTATACACAATTCTCTACTCTGTAGTACATGTCGTATGTAAATACGAGAAAAAGTTAAGTTTGTAAACATTGAAAAGTTAATGCCCGTGACGGTTAGCCCGTTCATTATAAGCAAACGAACAAATATGTGATAACGCAACCTATGTATGTTAAGCGATTTACTATGTTAGCTTTCAAAAGTTTAACTTTGCGGTTATAAATGAAATGCAAATACTATGTTTTGAGCAAATATAATAAAAGCGTCGTGTTGCAGTGGCGCCCCCGTTACTTAGTGTGTAAGTAGTAACAGTTAGTTATATAGATGGATAACCTACATCACGATTTTCTGTGCCAAAAAGCGTACACAAGTATCGCTTTCGGCTACTACGACTCATGACATGACTGAATAAAAACGTCATATTTAAATACAAGTAAATAACAAAAATAACAATTTCTAAAAGAAACTGATATGCTGGGAGTAAAAACTTTTTTTATGGCATTGGGGGCAAATGAGCAAACGTATCGCCTGATGGTAAACGATTACTACCGCCCATGGACACCAGAGGCGTCTCAAGTGTGTTGCCGGTCTTTGAGGTATGGGGAGGGGGATGGATGAGGGGTTTGGATACGAGCCTTCTGTATCCTCACTCACCCGGTGAAACACAGCGCAAGCGCTGTTTCACACCGGTTTTCTGTGAGGCCTTGGTATCACTTCAGTTGAGCCGGCCCATTCGTGCTGAATTCGGCCCATGGCTCTCCCACGGTAAAACTATGTGCTAAATTCGTTACTAAACGAACAGTAAGTGTAGAATTTCCGCTAGATCATTTATATAAAAAAAAGTTTTTGCTTCGATTTCTGAACGCACCGACAGTGTGATACATCCGCAATTACGCGGGAAAATATGCTACCGACCTAATGGTTCTAAACTTTTTTCTTGAGAAAAATGTCAAGTGAGAATGTCGATTAAAGATATGTCCCAACATGGATGAACAAACCGGCTCATCGTCACGCGAGCATAGAATTTCCTTACGTACCGTTAGATATTTTTAAATTTCACACTAGTTTTCTCGTAAATTGCTCTCCCAATGCAATAAAGCGAGTACTTTCATTGGCAATGTATTCCTATTAACAAGTGAGGCCGTGTGAAAAAAACACAGCGAAGAACAAACGAAACGTATTTTTTTCAATCAATCTCGATGGAATGAAATATTATTAAAGTTTCGTGTAGACACATTATCGCGACAGATTCGTTTTAAAATGAGATTTGACTTCAACTTAAATACATTTTAATCATTATTTACTTAATAAACAATACCAACGATAAGAAGGACAAGTCAAAGAGATTAAGCCTTTTTAAACTTTCTACTCATGGTTGTAAAGGTACAATAGGGTAGGGTTTACATAATAATATATACATATATATACATACATAAGGTTGCCTGGAAGAGTCTGCTTTAGGCGATAAGGTCGCTCTTTGTACACTCCATCTCCCATGTTATGTACTCTCTTCGACTCTGTAATATTATAGTGTGCAAATAAAGAATTTTCCATCTATCTATAACAGTAACACCGCGCGGCTCAGCTAATATCTCATATTTTATAATATCATATTACATTTCTCAGTATCCCCAACAGGGGGGCTTCTAAAACAGTTTTAGGAAGGCATCTATAACCTACCCGCCAAATCACAAACCCACCTTACCACCACATGTAAAACTCTTATTTAGGCGACATTCAATTGCACACAAATGTCACAGCCTCGTGAGTGGGCCCTGTGACGGATAGAAAAGCAAAATCTGCCTTTGACCTTATATTTTTTACTTTTAATCAGAAGCGTAAGGAGAGTTTTGATGTACTAATGAGTAAAAACTAACAACCTAATTATGAGTAAGAATTGATTCGCGGTAGAGCGAATTCATATATGTAATTTATTAAGTACAATACACAAGAAATACAACGTTAAATTAATAGGCTCTGGCTCCCTAACTCTTCATTTATCACCAGGTTCTACACACAACACAAACAGACACAAAACATTACCATAGCCCACACAGTCACATCACACATCTTGAACAGTGTTACTAAGAAGTCTATCTATCTTACCACGACAAATAGCCTTGCTACAGTCTATCTATTTTTAATCGTCGTCTGTAGGAAGCTGTCTGAGCCGTTTAGAAACACTTCCCTATTGCGAGAGCCGAGAGCCTAGCTAATTATTCCGTGCACTGATGAATTGGCCTCCTGGTTACACTTATGCAAATAAATGGGGCCTCGATAAGATTGATGCAAACATTTTGTGAAAATTGCACGCTTTTATGCATCAGGTACGCGTTAAAAAACCAGTTTAATGTTGATTAATATCAAATCATTGTGATTTATACTTTTTGTGGTAATGTCAAATTAGTTTAATATTAATTCTTGAATAATTTTTTTTTTGTTGAAATATGCTAAAAGTGTAAAATCAAAAACTGTGTAAGCTTTTACAGGTTAAAGGTTTAAGGTTTGGCCAGCATATGCCCAGCATCTAAGGCCTAATCTTCGTTTGTTCGCATTGGATACACTATCAGCTTTTTAAATAGGAGTACAAAACCATTTACGTAGCTATAATATCAAAATTACTTCAAAACCAAGAAGACAACGAACTCAAATCACGAAATCTGAATCATGTTAAAAGCAGTTAGCAATCACTTTGGTGATGATGCTTAAAACATAATACGCAGAAGCTGTCAAAATTCCAAGTTTTGCAGCCCCAGTGGTTAGGATTCTGCGTTGATGAAACGGTTATTCAGTCAGGCCGAATATGTAATATAGGTTAGACTTACGTACAGTAATAATAACATTTTAACCGGTTCTAATTATCCCTAAACGTATCACGTCTGTTAACAGCTCCCATAAATACAGTTTTAGGTAACAAAATACCTCCAATCCAACATTTAACTGATTACATAGTTAGTCTAAGACAAAATATTACCAAAGCTGTTTTCGACATGACTAATGTAATGGTCCTGTATTTACTTGTTGCTCGAAAGTTGCAACTGATAGTGATTTGAACGGAGTACGTGTGGACATTTGTCATGGCTCCTGCTGGCCTGGTACTGATATACTTAAGTTATTAGTATTTATGGAGCAGACGGCTGTGTAACACTACCTGGGTTGCCTGTTGGTTTACTTTGGTCACAGAGTCATTATTACGGTTAGTTTGCATAATATACCAATCAAAAATATAATATCCTTCTAATATTATGAATGTGAGTGTAAGTTTGTTTATAACGCTTTCCCACGAACACTAAATAACCGATCATCATTAAACTTTGTACTCATATTTTTTGAGGTATTAGGAGTAACATTGCCGCGAGTAAAAATTAGTATTTAATTACAAACAGAAAGAGGTTCTCAGTTTAGTTGTTTTTCATGTTTTTACCTATAAAAAATGTGTTTTAGGTGTTAGTGCGTAAACATTCCGTATATTGTAAATCAAAATTTGAAGAAAAATTGTCATGACCGAACGCTTTCGATGAGCTATATGTATATTACATATATACATATAGCTCATCGAAAGCGCATATATATTCCTTCCTCGACGATACAATTCACAAGCTACTTAGTCTTCACTTCTAACTTCTATCGGCAGTCCATAAAAACTGCCCCGTATTTTTTATTTTATATCTAACATTTCAAGAACAAAGTCCATTCCATTTATGTAGTGGGCATTAAAACCTATCACTTCATATAGTTTTAATAGATACTAACCAACCATCATCAAACAATTTTTAGTAACATAAAACTACTTTTTGTATTTGAAGTAAATATTTTCATTATTTATATTAGCCCAGCAACCTTTTTTTAACGGATGTCTAGGGAGGAAAACGAGCAGAAAGTGTCAACTGGTGGCAAGTACCAACCGGCTCTCATATCAATTCAAGAGCCGTAAGTCCCATTGTAGAACTTGCTACCCATAGAGTCAGGAAAAGGATCGATTTCAATTTTTTTCTAAATACTATAACATTTATAACTAGATTTTCAGAATAAATAAACACATTCTCAAGTTATGCGAAAAGATTTATAGCTATACAAAATAAATGTATTACACATTAAATAGTCCTTTAATGGTCTGAAACTAATAATAAACATATCGTGATCCACATGGTCTAAACAATTACTTTATAAAGCATAAAATATTTAAAATTGATATTACAATGACATATGAAAACAAATACTACCTTTTGCCGTGAGTATGTCGACTTTTGGCGCAAAACGAAACCAATAACCTTCAGCCAAATTACCTTTGTATCTCTCCCACCACTGTAACTCCTGTTCACCAGGATCAACAGCAGTGACCCACGAACACACCGAGTTAGGACATTCGGGAAGTCCCATGTACAATAAAACTGTCTTGGAACCCGCAACGGAATAAATCAGAAGAAAAACTAGAGGAGTTGGAAATATAATAAGTCCAATTCCCTACTTAGCAAAGAGGGAGACAAAATGAAGTACTATTTGCAAGGATTTGCGTATATGTTCGCGTAACTCGTAATAGTATCGCGTTATAATGACGAGTTTGAGGTATTCGAATCGAAGCCTATACTTTTTTTGGCTTCGATACGGATGTGACTAACCAATGGAACAGGTTTATTGGTGTATACATCTTTTAGTTTTTTGTTTGATATGTTCCGTTTATATTTTCTCTTTTATGCATTTTCTTCATATTTGAAACCAATAATAATTTAAATGCCTGTTAATAGTTGGGTAGTTATTACTTTTAAGATCTAGAAAGTATGCTTTCATGCTGTTTCTATGCTGAAAAATGTAAAATAGAAAATATTTTAAATCTCTATGCTCCACAGAATTCCGCCAAGATTTTTACGAAACATTTCACATAAAACTCAAAACTTACATTATACATATTTTTAGACAGACAATTTTTCGATAATTGCTTCATCATTCTAGAAATATCTACCTCATACCAATTGTATGTCATTTGTACAGATAAATAAATACATATATTTTATCTACAAAAACTATACTGTGTACTAGACTAGAAAATAGAAAATTTCACATTCCCACATTAATTATATCCCTAGGTTACAATTAGTTCTCTTCTTTAAATGTCTTTCAATGATCCAATATTTTTTTACCTCTTTCCTAAGTACATATTAAATCTGTAATTACACGGTGGGATCTGTGCAGGGCTACCACTTATCAAAGGGTAATTAACAATAATAATCGATTAGCCTTTATGTAAGATCGTTGCAATAAAACAAGAGTCTTACATTTACAATTTAAGCGTTTTAATTATTTCACGTGGACGTATGGCCTTAACCCTCTTCTGAGAGGAGACCCGAGCCCAGCAGTGGGACATTATGGGTTGTTGTTTGTTTTTTGTTTAATTATTTCACGATTTTATTTAGTTTCAAGACGATTTCTTACACTTCTTGTAGTTCGTTGCCCAAATAATTATGAGCCAATTATATATATGGGTTAGTTTTAGTGACGAAGGATAAGTTTTTACTCGTGTTTGTATTTCGTAAACTCCGAACTATTTTCCAGTAACATGAAAACGAAAATGTATATTATAATATAAAGTAGCCATTCCCACAAAACCCTTGATGTGTGCACTTATTTTACATTTCATCTTTATTTTCTAACAGAGAAAAAATTTTTGCTTAAGAGAAATTTCCTCTAGTAAAAACATATTCAACTTAGGCAGTGGCAACCCTAACCGACATACTCAGTTACATCGAGATTATATCCTCAACATACACAAGCAATATGTTCATTTGGAGTGACAACACGTTAGCCATTAGTCGGAAACGCTCCGAGCTGTATCAATATTAATTAAGAGCTAGGATTCCTACAAGCATCCAGTACCAAACAAGTAATTAGCTGTGTCTTGTAGAGGTTCAACAAGTGTCAAGTTGTCACTTAACTGTGTATAGCAAGATGTCTTTACATTTAGAGAGAAGTTGTAGTAAAGTAGCTCGTATAAAATAGCAACAAAAACATAAATTGAATTACAATGTTCTGTCAAACATTCAATTTAAATGACAAATATGTAGACCAGCAGAATTTCAATCTACATGTATTGGTTTTATTACAGGCTTCAATTAAAATTCACGTGGGAGCAATCAATTTAATCATCACCGACCACACGAACTATTTTTAACCAATTTTATAGTGTCATTAAAATCATCTCACGCAAATTATCTCTACAAAGTTGAGCACAAAGCAGGAATTTTTCATGCAGTTTCCGTAGCATCGAGTTAATAATACCGGGTGTGGTTTAAATTAGACATACGGGCATAAAATGAATAAAATGTTAGGAATCGAAATATTTACGTACATTCAAAACGGACGGCTTATTTGAAGCAGCTGTAACGAGTTTATATTATAAACAAAACATACAGGACTTGAACAAATAAACTTTACATATAAACAAACAACAAACAAACAACAACCCATAATGTCCCACTGCTGGGCTCGGGTCTCCTCTCAGGAGAGGGTTAAGGCCGTACGTCATATAATATACGTGAATATAGGAGATGTGAGGTGACTATCAAAATAATCTGTCGCTGTCCATTGCCGAACGAAAATCACACAGTAGACCGATGATTTGAAGAAAGTGGCTGTGGATGGATGCAGACTGTCCAAAAACAAGATAATTCGCAGTCCTTAAAGGACCTTGGTTCAGCAGTACACTCTAAAGATACCAAAAAAAGTGAGATGTATAGTTACATTATAATATTAACCTATTTTATCATATATTAATTACAAGTTAAAATTCAAGTCAAATCAGACTCGAACCAAATCTGCTGTTACAAGCAGAGAATCGTACATAATCTTAACAAACACCTGTACAGGATTGTATCATCTCCAATAATATTCTTAGCCACCAAGATACATACGTTTAACTTCGTATTCACGGCTTTTGACTCTTTTCACACGTACTGTAACTATAGGGACTTAACGATCTTACTAATTTAAAGTTATCGCTTCATAGCCAGCTCGAGAACGTTCAAATAAATTGATACTGACCTTTTCATCGTAATATTTATAGAACAACTCTAATCGCATTGATATATTTATATTGGACAATAAACTTCATACTAATGAGGCAGGCAATATTAACTAGAGGTGCGACTTGCAAACTCACACCTTAACGACATTCACCGTTTAGAATAACTACTAGATTATTATATATATAGAACTATTAAAAACGTATGAGAACAAGAACTGTGCTCTAACGAGCCGTCGTATATTCGATCAGGATCAGGTCTGGTATTCAGGATTATATAGTAATAATCCTGAATACCAGACCTGATCTTTGCTCAATCAACAAGAGGTAAGCGAAGCTTCGTTATAAAAAAAATTATTTAACGTATATGAGAACGAGATTTCTCATGTAAATCTTCATTAAACTAGCTCTATTCTGCAAGGCTTTACTCTGGCAAATTATGACTAGATTGATGAGAAAGTAACATAAAATAAAAGATTATGTTAATTCAATAATCAAATATAAAAATTTAATTCAATCGGTGCAGCATTTCTTCAAATTTTGAAGCTTATACAATACCATTACATTTGTTTGCCTCCAAAATTTTTTATGATTCCGTACCTATAGGATAAAACGGGTCTCTATTACTAAGACTTCGCTGTCTGTCTATTCGTCCGTCTGTCACCAGGCTGTATCTCATGAATCGTGATGGTTAGACAGTTGAAATTTTCAAAGATGATGTATTTCTGTTGCCGTTATCACAGGAGATACTAAAAATCAAAACAAAATAATGCTTAAGGTGGCTCCCATACAACAAACGTATTTTTTTACTCGATATTGGCAAGAAGTAGACGCTTGAAATGTATAAATAATAGTATAGAACCCTGCCTGCGAGTCTGGCTCGCATTTGGCAGTTTTTTTCTAAATTAAGTTGAGGTCGACTATAGAATTACAGCGATAAGGCTGAACTTTTTCGTGGATTCTTACTATCTAAATCTTCTTTATTATCTAAAAAAACATGGAGGTGGTCCTTGTCTCTTTAGAACACGCAAAATTCTTACTTACAGTTACCTCGTAACCTCTGTTTTTTGTCATAGGAGCATTGTTATTAATAATATAGGCACATCTTAAACTGGTATTTATGTTGTAATTCAAGCATTAAATGGCTTATAAACGTGGCTATACAATATTATTGCTATATACAACAATTATTTGAATAACGGTTTCGATTCAAAATCTGAAATTGATTAACTTTACTTATCCTACGAATATTAAATCATTTGTGTGTGTTTGACAAGTGGCTGAATTTATTTTTAAGTCTGGAGTGTTTTCTCGTGAGAGGAGTAAGAAATTGATAAACAGCGTTGAAATCGCAGCTCGTAAATTCGAATAAACAAAATTGCTGGTTCTGCTTTATTTCAAATTATCAGTTTTTCAGTAAATGCATATAAAAGTAGTCTAATACTACGGCATTTCCATCAAAAGCAACTTTAATAATTTTTATTTCAGATGTGTTTCGGTTAATCCTAACGGACCAATTTCGACGGGTTTTTACTAGCAGACAGCTGATGGTAAAGGAGTAGCTTTAGGCTACTTAAGATGTAAAGGCACAACAAACAACACTGCGAAAAAAAAATCAGTAATTAAAAAAGGTCAAAGATCGAATATGTCATTAGTCCATGAATTATCCTATTAAACAACTGTCAAAGAACAACCAATAAAACTTGTTTACTATGATTTCTAATGTCACACATAAAGATGTTCATAACCTTTATGTTAACTAGATATAAAGGATTCTGCTACGTATCCGCATATGTTTACCCTAAATGGGCTATGGGATGGTCCTGAGAACTGGGTCGATAATTTATTATGCGCTGTACTATCAGCCTTGGGGATCTAACGTAACAATTAGTGTGCTTTAGTGGTTATTGCAGAGAATCAATTTATTATCTGTAGAATTGAAATAATTGTGAATGAGATATAATAACCATTACTCAAAATAAGGTCAACCAATCACTTTGAGGCGATTGCGGATAACATAAAATGGGAGATGCTTCATCAATCATTAACAATAATCTTTAATAGTCTACTTGTGGACATAGGCCTCTCTTTATAAAGGAGGTTTTGGTGTAATATACCACGCTATTCAGATGAGTTGGTATAGGGTTTGCCTCAACTTCAGGGAGGTGTCTGGATTTGTTGATAACAGCAGTTCCCGGATCCCTCCCGTCTCAGACGCAGAATGCCACACCGTGTGGTTTTAGTCGGCCCGTTTCAGACACACCACCCGCCACAAACTACACGTAAAAAATAAATAAAAAAAGGTATGATTCAACTTTTGCCTTCTCCTAACAAGTCTGTTTTCCAGCCTCCAGTCCAGTCCAGTCGCCTCTTACGAAACCCAAGAGATAGATAGGGATAGTGATTCTCCCTATTCCTAATTTGTCACCGCGCGGACAATCTTCTCCTTACAATTTTACTAAATGTTCACTTTTTTATACTCCAGAATTCAATCAACGACATCTACCTTCAAACTAAGCACAGCTTGTACTATGACTCAAACTATGAGACAAATATTTATAGATCATACAAACATTTGAGCTAATCCGGGAATCTAGATCAAGAAATCAGGACAGCAATCGCACACGCTGCCACACCGCCGTGGTAGTCATAGTCAATGTAGGACAATAAATTTCCATAAACAATTAAGGATTTAAGCCATAAACAACTTCCATATTTAAATTCTCATTATAAAACGCTTTTTAGGATGTCTAAGAATAAAGCTTAAATAAATATCTTAAATACTAAACTCTCCTAAACCTAGATTACAACAATTCCTCATTTAGTTAAGTCATTGGATTCGTACCATAATAGAATAATCAGACTCTGTGGAAGGAGGTTTAATCGCATATCGATTTGTCAAACGTATCGATAGATGCTTATATTTAAAGGTTATGTTTACCTTCTTAGGATATAATTAGCTTTATACCTTAACGATAGAATGTTAATAATCTCTCATACGTTTAATTAAATTTACAATAGGTAATGCTATGTAGGTTTTGTATGTGTTAACGTAAGAAAATTACGTTAAAGTACCTGTTATCGTTATTGGTGAGTGTCTTAAGGAAGTTCGTCATTTTTAAAGTTAGAAATATGCGAGGGAAGCTGCTGGCAATAGCTATTTGATAATGCGCGAGTAACACCGCAGGACGCAGCTTGTAAGTAATATAGAGGCAACTTATTTATTATTGTGATTTCATATTACCTCAGAGTGGTTTTAGGATCTGTAAAAAATATTATCTTATTCGAATTTGCATTGAATGCAGGTTGATACGTTTGAATTTCCTAAGTCTTTAACGGTCATGATTAAAGAGTTTTTCCATACAATAAAGCATGATGACCCTTACTGTGGCACCTTATTGTGATTCTTCTGTATTGTTGGAGGCCCAATGATGGATGGAGGCTGATCGTGCCTTCGTAGAATAGCACGAATGCTGTCATTTTAGGTTGATCTTTTGTGAGACAGTATTATTACTGCCCCGGTGTAGTCAGCCCGTTCGTACTGATATCTGCGTGGCTCTGCTGTCTTGAGACCTCAAATATATTGTTATGTTGCTCCATAAATTAAAAAACTATGGTTTTGATGTAAGTACCGCCTATTCTTTCGTATTAATCTAGTGAAAAGCTGTCAATTTTAAATTAAAAATAAACACCTCAATTTTATTTATTTATTTAGACGTTTGTATACTCTATATACACAAAAGTAACTTTCCAGCATTAAATAGTGAACCAAACAAATATTACCAATACAATGTCCCACTTCTTGTTAAACAACCATATTTGCATCTCGAAATTATGACAAAGATATTCCGAAAGACTTAATTTGGTAAACATTATCATTGAATCGATATATCGGTATAACGATTCGGGTCTAACTGTCACGATTTCTGCATAAGTTGAGTACTTAATGCTCTAAAGCAGTATTAGCAGGCCATTATGAAATGATGGCGATATTTAGCGATAATACAACGCCGTGGCCTGCTGTAGTTGTAAAGTTTAGTATGCACTTAGAAACATTTCTGTGCAATCTGTGCTAATGTTATAAATACGATAGTTACATTAGATTTCTTGACTGAAATTTTGAGAGCGAAGAATTCTAAACAGTTGCATGTCACAACTTGTTACACACTGACACGATTCAGACTACAGTATCCTGGTGTTGTATCTCTCACCCTTTTTGTTTTACGTGTGAAAACCCCCTAGGGCCTTCATCCCAGCGGGGTTTACGGCGGGGCAGGGTGTCGGAATCGAACCGACTAAAACCACACGGTGTGCCATTCTGCGCCTGAGACGGGAGAGATCCGGGAACCTCTTTTTTAGGCCATCCATACTCCTCCCAGCGCTTGCCCGCGCTGAAGCGGGCACCGTCTGTTAGTGAAAGCTCTCAATTTAGGCGACACACGCGTAACGTCGCCCCCTCGCGGCTGGCCATGAAGCGGATGGAGGGGAAAACCCGTCCCGCCCATCCGCGGCCACACTCAGGGCGGCATGAGGCGCTGGTAGGTAGGCGGCGGATCGGGTCCGAATGGAGATCGTCCTCCCGGGCCTTCTCCACCGCCTCCTTCTGCGAGATGACTTCCTGGCAGAAGGTCGCAATCACAGTAAAACTGCTCTCGCCGTCGGCCATGGAGCGTACGACGGCCGGCAGCGAAAGATCTCCTTCGATGACTGCAGTGAGGGCCCGACGCTGCGGCGCGGAGTTTGGTGTTTGACTCCCTTCGAGACTTTAAAGAGGAGCGCACGTGAACACTGCGCGCCGCTACCTCGGGTCCGGTTGCTTAGGGAGCGACGAACATCCCCAAGTCCGCCGACCCTGGACCCAGTTAGGGGGGCCGGTAGAGGTCAGCGTATGCCCTCCTCCTACGCCCGGTACGCCTTCTGCGGACCGAAAGAGAGGTCAGAATCTCCCTTTCTGCAGCCTCCTTCTGCAAGATGACGGTTTCGTAGAAGGACACCACCGCGTTCCAGGACTCCTCGCTGTCGACCATAGAACGAACTACGGCTGACAGTGAGGAGTCACTGTCTACTACTGAGATGAGGGCATGGCGCGGCCCTTCCCAAGCGGCACACTCTGCTAGCGTATGCCGCACCGTGTCCTCCCGACAGTCGACGCAGTGGTGACACCGTGGTCGCAGGTGTGGTCGCATGAAAGCAGCCATGCTGCGAGAGTACCTGTGTCACACGGAGCACGAGGGAGTCGTGCCTTCTCCTGGGATACAGGTTGAGCACTGGCTGGATGGCCTCAATGGTGACGAGGCCGGCAGAAAGGCTTGAAAGCCTGTCCCACCGCTCCGCCACCAGGACCTTGCGTAGCTGTGACCGACGCCAGTCCCTCGCCGCGGGCCCGCGCGTCCTTGCGCCACCAATGTAACGACGCGAGGACTTTTACCCCCATGTCCCAGGGCGGAGATCCGGCCAGTACGCAAGCCACCTCGCAGTAGATCGTGCGATAACCCCTAACGAATCTGACGGCCATCACCCTCTGCGGCTTCCGCAGAACGGTGATCAAACAGATCGGTCGCCCAAATCGGGGCCCCATATAGGGCCATCGACGTCTGCAGGTGGAGTTCGGGTCCAACCCGTTGGTAAGCAGCGCTTAAAGCGCCCCAGCCACGCCCAACAACTTGGGCGCTAACCGCCGAAATCCCACCGGCTCTCGAGTACCAGTCCCAAATATTTTAGGGTGGGTTCGACACTGATACAAACCCCCCAACCACCATGTGTAATCCCGGCGGCGGCGCCCGTCGGGGGCCATGAAAAGCTAAGGCCTCAGACTTGTTAAGGGCCACCTCCAGGCCGAGGCTCCGTATGCGGCTCACCACCTGTGAGACCGCTGCCGTCGCTAGCAACATTGCCCCCCGTATGAGCTCCCCCGGGCAGTGACCAGCGTGTCGTCAGCGTAACACGTCAGGATCACACCCGGTTGGAGCTCGCCCCTCAACACCCAGTCGTAACCGATGTTCCACAGGAGCGGGCCGAAGACCGAACCCTGTGGGACACCGTATGACATGGGGAGCTGGTGTCTGCCATCACGTCCCAGATAAGTGACACACCTCTCCGTCAGATAAGCCCTAACGATGCGGCGGAGATAGGGAGGCACCCATTGGTAGCGCAGTGCCTCCTGAATACAACTCCAAGGCAGAGTGTTGAAGGCGTTGGAGATGTCCAAGGACACCGCCAACAGCGCCCCGCCCCAGGACACCGCTTCCTCCGCCAGGTCTCTCACTCGTGAAATCACCGTAATTGTGGAGTACCCATGCTGAAAACCGAACTGGCAATCGGCCAGGTCCGGCCCCTCCTCGCACAAGTGGCAGGCAAGGCGGGCTGCGACTATCCGCTCAAATAGCTTTCCCACCTCGTCCAGCAGCACTATGCGCGGACGGCGAGTTCGCAGGGCGCCCCGCTTTCCTAAGCAGGACAAGACGACCAGCTTTCCACTGAACGGGCAGCAGGCCCCGCTCCAGGCACGCTGAGTAGAGTTCTATGAGTTGGAGCTCTAGCTCCTTCAGAGCCAGGGCTAACACGCAGTCGTGAATGCCATCGGGTCCCGGGGCAGTATTCTTCGCCCGGAGCCGCAGTACGGCCGACATACCACGGACCTTACCTAAAATAAGATGCATTGTAATCTGGCCTCTTAATACTTACACTAATTTTTCCAGTTTTGATGCGTTTGTCATAAACAATTTCAATATTTTTGAACTTCTGATATTGTCCTTTGTATTTGCCGTTCGGTTTGTCTCCTGGTGTACCTAAAACTTATCAGCACCAAGATAGATATTCAATTTATAATATCATAAATGGAATAAGGTCGATGCGCCTGCGGCGGCAGCAAAGGTTAATCAGAACACGCCAAAACACGTCACAAATGGTATGTTACAAGACATTGTCGTGGCGCTACGGACTTTGTTATTGGGAAATCAAACATGTTTAGATTTCTTGAGATATTTTGAGATTGATCGCTATCATTTCGGTAGCTTAGTTTCGAATGTGAGATTATCGTGAATTATCCCTATATCCTTGACTTTTGTCTATAAAAAATGTAAGAGACACACAATTTTTAGAATAAGACAATTCTAATAGATACATTATTCTGGTTTTGCACTAGATTGAAAAAAAATTAAACAAAGAAAAATAATTTGCAACGAATAGCCTTACAGTTTAGAAGAACATTTTCTAGACAAAGTTTTGAATGCACCGGAATCCTTTTGCTCTATTTGAAACACGCAAATTGTATTTGAACTTTCACCACTTTAGATTATTATAAATCTCTTTATTTGATTGCGATTATCATAAATAAATACGTATAATTGAACATTTACTGCCAACATCTCGTCGCCCCCCATGGCATTTAATTACCCTCAGTGTTGACGTCCATCGACGATGCTCTTTATGGCGGCATCACAAGCAATAAACACATCCGTTTGATTTAGTGTCCGTCTGCAGCTATCTTTAACTTTGCCATTAAATTGTATTGTGTATAAGACACTTGCATTATAGTTATAAGCATCAAAGATATTAATAGTTTTTAATACACGCAAGTATACAATCTCAGTATAAATATGAAATTTTCATCTTTCTCATATTGACCTTCTAAAAGGCCGGCAACGTGAGTGATAATAGTCAGTTTTCATCAGGTGTCAGATATATTCGTTTACCCTCTATATCCAGACTACTCTTTCTTTCAGCGCAATCTGGGAACGTACCCAGGGTCCTCTTTCCTTCAGGACAAATTAGGTACATGCCCAGGTTCTCTAACACATATGAGGCCTTTAAACCCTGCTAGATCAGTGATCGATAATCGATATTTATTACCGAAAATCTTATTTGTTACTATAAGCTGTGGCTCTAGACTGGTCTATCCATATCGTAAAGAAAAAAATACTGATCTTATGGAACTTCTTTAACTTGCGTTTATCGAATAACTAGTATGTACACACATCACAACAGTAGGTAAATATTATGTGTGGACAGAAGTAGAGTAACAAGTTGAGAATAAGTAAGATGATGAAATAAATTTTACTATTAAATATTAGATAAAATTTTACATAGTACAAACATATATCTACCTAATAACATTCGTCGGACTCGAGCTGAAAATGTTTATTTTGAGGAATGTGCGTTGTAAAATTGCATTTTATGTTGTAAAAAAAACTAACTTAAACCTACCTTTCTTTAAATTAAAAATATAGTTTTTGCAAGGAAAGCAATAGTCATGTTTCAATTCAGAACATTTTTATCTGCAATAAATATCTAAGAAATTTTTTATGCGTGCAAGCGTGTATGTGTCTTTACAATCTGCCTATTTTAAGATGTAGAAACACATTTTCACACTTATTGAAAGACTGAAAAGGCTATAAGAAACATTTCTTTAGAAAAAAGAGTTGTAGATACTCCTACAACGTTAACATTAGAGCCGGTGCCGGTGTTTGAGTTTCATTAATACAAGTCTTGTGGAGAGTAACACAACAGCCGTAGCATCAGGGTGCAAGTTTAAGTAGAGGAACCACAATTGACAATATATTGAGGACACAACACCACAGATGGTCATAGTTTTCCATTTATGGTACCTTCCGATCATAAATCACTAATTGACTATCCTAACACTACCAGAAAAATACCGTCTATTTAGTGACTTTTGCTCGGCTAATCTCTTCTTTAAATAAGAAAAGGGCAGATTGAATGAAGAATGAAGAACCGGTAGGAGAAGCTCATAATTCAACAATTAGCGATTACTATTTGTTAAGGTTTCTTACTACAACTTTAATGATAAAATAATGCTTCTAAAAATTTTAAATCCACTATGTTTCGCAAATTTTAAATTCACACATAATGTACATGTTTCCCTCGTTGTAGTCTGTTTATCCTGATTTATCAATAATGAGATCTGGAAGCACTATCTATGCGTAACGGACAGCGAACTTATGCGCAACTTGTCGTGTCCACATCGATATTCTGCGAGTGCTCACGCGCCGGTGCATTATTCAATACGACTTGCTGCTGTCGCATTATACCGTACGATCCTTAACGCCTCGCCACACACTCGCCTCATATGGACTACCGGAAAAACTAACAATGTCGTACCTGTTACATGACAAATTGCGACTATTAACAGCCTGGACGCATGCTTTGAGGCCATAAGGCTACAGTCGCAAAAGCCTTAAGTCATTTCAAGTCACCGATGATTATGGAAAGACTGTTATTCAGTTCGTCGAAACCTTTTTGCCGATTCGCCTTTTTCGTACTGTAACCGAAGTTGTGAGTTGTGCCGCACAAGAAATACCTTGACGGCGAGCTATGCTATTTGTTAAACTGATATAACGAGAGCTGGAGGCGAAATAATAACAATTAATTAACTTTACACGTTCCTCGATAATTGAAGGTAACAAAAACTTATGCCGCTAAAGATTACAGGCTATTATAGATTGGTTGTTAAAGTTATTACTTGTGACATTTAGTGAAAGATAATCGTTTTAAGTGAGTCTTCTAGGTGAATACGAATAAGCACATTACATTTTGCAATAATTCCTACAAGCCAACGCCTTAATAAAGACGTTGTTATAATAAAGAAACGTGTGCATACATTTTAGGTAATAGCATTACGAAGTTAATGTGTCTGAAGACCTTTACAGTAACAATTGTGTTAAATTATTGCATTGAACTGTCAATCAGTACATACCTGCATGTACTGTAATTGAACCTAAGTAAATGCTCCTCGTACATTTTACTATGGCTTGCGTGTTTGGTTATTAATTAGTTTATTAAATTATATATATCATTCGGTTTGATCTCAATCGGTCCTATACCTCAATACTATTTTTCAAAACTTGTGGCCAGCTCAGTCCTAGGATCAATTACTCATTACTCATTCAGGATCTAATGGCATTTTTTAACAATTTAATGATTATCATAGCGTTCTTTTCCTTAGAGAACGTAAATCAGAATCAAGTGACATAAGATTGGGACTAGATACAATCAAAATCTCACATTACGTAAGAAGCGTTCCTTTCGAGCCAGGTTTGTATGACTCACCCTTTATATCCTGGTGCTAAGACTTATTGAAAAGACATCTTGGTGAACGGCATGTGTCCCATCCCGCCCCATAGTGGTTACACATTTGATTCTACAATTTGTCTATTTGCAAAAATAAAAAAAGCCTTCGATTTTATTTAAATTACTATTAACTCAAAAAAATATTGTTTATTTTAAACTTAGTACATGCTGTAAAAAGGCGAACTTAATGGCATGTGACATTCTCTGAGTCGATATGATATATGAAATGGTTATTTATATTATCAAAGTTTTCAACAAATATTTTGTATTGCCAGCTCCCTGTCTACCTAACCTAACTTGAATACAACATTACGGGCGACAAAAACATGACTCTATCTGTGATGTTTACCAGCCATATTGTCTGCTCTTAGTAATGGCTTGCATCGAACATTTATTTTCATCAAAACTAACAATGTTGTGCACAGGACCCTAATAGTCTATTACTAAAAGATTTATGTCAGAACCGCTCAAGATTGAGGCATAGCATGCTCGCATTACCATATAGAGAAATATAACCTACGTTGAGATTTATTGAGACGTATGTACTACTATACTTGCAAATACCTATACGTATTTCAGCTACGTATAATAAATCTGAACATCCTCAAACTTTTTTTTTAGTTTGAAGGACTTGGGATGTCCTAATTTGGATTAAATTAGTATATAAACAAACTTGGCTTGTAATTGTTTAGCTGTGAGACTATCGACGCGAAGACGGGAACGACCGTGTAACAAATTTCTAATTTAGACGTACATACTCATACATTAGCATATTTATCCCTCAAACGGTAGACGGAGATGTATTACAAGCCGCCGTTTCAGTCTCCCTCAAGTATTAAGGACAAGCCTTTCGATAATACGCTCATCCATAACAAGGTTCACATGGTTCTATATCAACCTAATTAAATTACAGTCTTACCTTCTTCTTTTAAGTATGTCGATCATATTCTTTCATCCTATGTCCTCGTTTTCTCACTCTGTCAAACAAAATACCAGCAATTTTTCCTAAAGAGTAGTGTTTTAGCTGGTACTGAATATAGGCGACTCTTATTTAGCAGAAGAACACTGCTAGTAATAATGCCTTACTGAAGCGTGTTGGGTACCATTAGTTTTGATATCATTTAATAAAAAAAAACTAAACCAAACTCTTTGGTTGTTATATCTGTCATCATGTTCGAAATTTAAACTGACATTTAGTTTATATTTGAAATGTCAAATATATTTTAAAAACACGAGATGCAATATAGTATTAAAACATAAGCGTGAAGTTGTGGATGGTCTTAGGCACTTTATATATATCATGACGCTCTTGCAAGTAATACTTCTGTCATGTTATCTCCTTTGAAAGGATTTCAAGCTGTCAACACAATTTATTTCACTCAGAATATACAAACGTTTGTATAATCGTCTCTCGTTTGCCTCTTAGTTATATTTTTACGACCAGCCGTCTCTCGTCATGTAAATGTAATTAAAGAACTGTTCATATTTTATAAGAATTTTCGTGGAACAATTTGCAAACGCAATGTCTTGTCTTATTCAGAACTTAGAAAAGTATGTATGTAATGGAACATTTTTTTTGTTTATTTATCTTTAGTGCTATTTTAAACCCCCTACGCAAAAAGAGGGGTATTATAAGTTTGTCTGTGTGTGTGTCTATCTGTGTCACCGTAGTTCTCAAACGAATGTACTAATTTCGATGTGTTTTTTTTTCATTTGAAAGCCAGTTTCGTTGCGGTGGTTCTTCGCTATAGTTGGATAATATCAGACCAGCAGTGTAAGAGTATCAGCTCTTTTTTCAAAATAATGTAAGGCATAACGTAACTGCTAAGTGAGAGATTTTTCAGTGGGTTCGATTCTAGTTTAAAAAATTGTATGATGAGTACGACTATTTTTTTTTGTGTCTGAGTAAAATTTATCCATTATCAGCGTAAACCTACGATTCCTCCTGCGTGTATATCGGTTATCCTGATGAAATGTAAGCTTATATTACATCGTACTGCCTCAATACAATACCATATTGTCAAATCTAATCCGTTTAAACGAGCAATTCTTGTATATATATACATATACTTATACAAGAATTTCTGCAATGGCTCCAACGATTTTCATGAAAGTTAGAATGCAAGTGGTTTCGAGGGCAATAAATATACCGAGAAAAACTTGGTCCAGGTACTTTCAATGAAATCAGTCCAGCGGTTTAGCCGTGAAAGCTTAACAGACAGACAGACATAGAGAGAGACGAGCAGAGTTTTTTCGAATTTGTATATGACATTAGTTTGGTAATGTATGTATCTATTTAGAAATATATAAGTAATGTTTATCCGCAGTCAGATTACCATAGTACATCAGACGGCCGTGCCAGTGTTTTGTGACGTTATCATTATTATAATTCCTTTTGTTTAATATATGTTAATTTTTATTCAAACACCCCACGCGGCATATTTAAGTACAACATTAATCACAGCCTACACTGATAATGATACACACTTATTTATTGTAATAAATAAGCAACAAAGACAATTGCGCAAACCATAAACTAGCTGCCTCGGTGGCGCAGTGGTAACGTACGCGACTGCGGTCCATGAGGTCTCGGGTTCGAATCCTGGATCGGAACAACTGTTTGTACAATCCTAAAAAATATTTGTTTCGGAGTTTGAGTGTTTTCTATGTATATATATGTATGTATTTCCAAAAAAAAGTATTTATGTATTCATGTCAGTTGTCTAGTACCCATAATACAAGCTCTGCTTAGTTTGGGACTAGATGGCGTTGTGTGTTTAGATGTTTAGATGTCCGAAATAAACGACATTACATCGCCTACATGATAAGGAGTATCTTTACAAAGTACAAAATGAAGTCGCTGCCGCTCTTTATTCCCCTTCCCTTAGCTCTTTTAAACTACTCAACGAATTTTAATGTAGTGTTCAGCAAAAGATAGAGTGATTCAATAGTAAGGTTTATATGCGCACATGCATATTATAGAAAAGAAAAACCAAGAATTCCAAAAACTTCCGTGCGACACGGGGCCGGATGATTGCTAGTTGCTTATATTTATTGCTTATAAAAATGTAGGACTTGGGTATGCATCGGAAACAGGTTGAATCGCCTACTGTATCAAGTCATCTAAAGGTTTAGCGGTTATTTATGATGATTGGGGATTTAATATCGATAAGTAACTTTATGAGTCTAGAATTTTCTATTTATATATTTATAACTAAGATAGATAGATATGTACTCTTTATTGCACACCATGATTAAGAAACACAGAATGTAGATTAATTATAGATGTAATAATAATCTGGTGATATCAGTACTAGTTTTTATCTACCCATTTAAAAAACACCGGACCGCAACTTCTATGAACTATGCGCGAACTTATAGGGGATAAGTTCGCGCATAGTACACTTATTGCAACAAATCAAAATAAACAAAATCGAAGTGTAGTCGACTGATGCTCCATTCGCTTGCTCGAGATGGTGCTGCTACAATCTCCGTGTCGTGTGTTGATAGAGATCAACTAAAAGGACCTAAAAAACGACTTCACGCATCCAACGAATCTTGCCAAGTTACGTGCCGGTCTCAATAAAGAACTTAAATAATTAGAAAGGTATTAAGTTAAAACCAACTCTTGGTTTAAGCGGTCTCCATACCGCCGCCGTTCTAACGTAGTAGACTTTGGGTGATGTCAGCTCAAACCCCACGTGCTTTAACACTTTGTGTTCTTTATATCCGTTTCATTCGAGGCACAGGATATTTTTATTCCAGTTGCGTGCTTTTCTTTAATAAAAGACACTATTAATTAATATGGTGGATTAATATGATGTATAAGTATGTATTGACAATATTGTTTCTAATCTTACTGCCTCGTTGGTCTAGTGGCTTGCGCATACAACTCTTTTAATGGAATAGGGGCGAACGAGCAGACGTACCGCCGCACACACCCGCAACACCTGAGGCGTCACAAGTGCGTTGTCGGCGTTTGGGGGATGGAGAGGAGGATGGTAGGATGTATGGGACTCCGGTATCCTCACTCACTCGGTAAAACACAGCGCAAGCGCTGTTTACGCCGTTTTCCTTGACGCCGTAGTATCACTCCGGTCGAGCCGGCTCATTCTTGTTGAAGCGTGGCTCTACTGTCAAAATTTTGGTTTTGATTCCCGAGTCCAGCCAAAATAATGTCGGATCATGAGAGAGGGAAAAGAGAGTGCGCATGTGTTCACGCGCACACGTGTGCATTAAAATATTTCCTGCACAATTGGTTGGTATATTGAACCAAAATGCAGAGACTAATAACGGTAACATGATGTTTTATTGCAGACAAGTTAATGAAGGTTTGCCGTTACGTTAACTATTATTGGTTGCTCGTCTGTTCCCTGAAAGCTATTAAACCTCTAAGCTGACCTTACACACTTTATTCCCGTTGAACGCTCGTAACGACCAATGCCCATAAATGTTAGAATTTGAAATTGAAAACACATCCCGTTGGTGTGAACATACGTCGTTAAAGTTTGTAAAATGGCTCTTTTTGTTGTTCTTGTCTGCTTGATGTACCTTTATACTAACCAGTGTAGGATTAAATGACTACCACCTACCAGGGACTCTACGCTGCCTGATGAAAAACATGAACATAATTCAAGAGTAGTGGTCACCAGGTTAGGTCTTAAGTACAGGTTGAAATGTTGTTTCAGGTCGCAGTTTAAGTTAAATATTCTATTTAGCTACAAAAGGTGTTGTAATTGGTTCTTTGTGCACTATTACATAAGACATGAAAGATATTTTAATTAAAGTTAATTTATTCTTCTGTAACTTTATAAAAAAATCATGAAATCAACCCAGACTCAGAACAACAATTTGTGAATCACATTGTTCCAAGCGGAGATCGAACCCTTTACTAAACGAGTTACTACTAACACTCGCAAAATAGGATTATTTTCTTGTCATTATCTACCCATTTTACCAATTGCTTTTATTTCATGTGCTAATTTTTCCACCTTGATCGTAGAGCCCGGTTGACGCCGGGTTGTCCCTTTGTCATCGTCATCACATCAAGAAACTTTAACAGTCCACGACTGGACCTAAGCCTCTCTTTAGAAAGGAAATCTTTAGTTTACTATACCACGCTAACCAGATAGGTTTCTTTGCCAATATTCTTCTCATAAGGCCCTACGCATTTTGGAAACTGGAAATTATGGATGGATCGACACAGGCAGTCAGTGAATATTGGTATTTTCACCTATATTAGGTGTAAATAAAGTAGATGATGTACTCTATTGTCATCTTGGCAGTAGAGTACATCTGGCGTCTGTTTGTGTCGATCTATGATTTTTTTCTGTAGCTTTTATTTAACGTTCATAAATGTCACTTAGTGTCTTAATTGAATAAATGATTTTGAATTTGAAGGTTGGGTACAGGGTTTGTTTCAAGTTCCCCTTGTCTTTACAGTGACCCTGCGTAGTTTGCTCGGAGTCGCCTCTTACGATACCCAGTCTGAATTAGGGTGACACTCCATATTCTCATTCCGTAACCGCACGGGACAATGCCTCTTATTACATAATTTGAACAAAATTATAGTCAAATGTGGATTTTCCCTCTTCGACTTTTACTTGATACTTTTTGGTAACTGAATACTTAAGCAATACATAAAACGACAATTAATAGTGGTGTCTACTAAACATTAATTTTGATATCAATTCAAATGATTTTATCGTGTTAATTTAGGTTTGTCGTTATAAAAGTACTGTAAAACTAGCATAAGGCAAATAAATAAAAAAAATGTGTTCATTTTTTAATCTCAGTCCAAAGAAAGTAGGCACATGGGCCACGTGCCACCTTTTTTATTATTTTTAGTTAAGGTGTTAAAAATAAAATACTGAAATTTCAATATGAAAAATAATTTATTGTAAAATATAATTATTTATATGGATAATTCTAGTAGTTTCTCTAGTCTAGTAACAGATCAATGTTAACATTAAATTGGCCTTTGCCAAGATCGCAAGCCACCTGATAACTCCATTTTAGTGAGTCCACCACGTACGACTTTTTCTGTAACAAATAATTACTAAGTGTTGACATATACATACAAAGGTAAAAAATAATAATACGCGTATTACAGTAAGTAACTAAAACAGAACAAACTGCACCTGTATAGATAAAAGCACCAATACGAATTTGGGTTTTGATATGGCCGAAACGTATGAAGAGATTTTTTACACTCAGGGTTGTCTTTGCACTCTAGACAGTTAGTTACACACAGAAATATTTACTGACACATATTAACCCTTTTACCTCCAAGGACGAAAGCGTCATTCAAAAATTAGCTCGAGACGCCAACGGCGCCAGAAAGCGTTCACCACACTTCACTTTTTAATGAAGAATTATACTTGGGCAATACTGATTTTCAGGGACATTTATTTTCATCATGATTTTGACGTCTATTAGCATTTAAACAATAAAATATAGTATAATCTGTCAAAACTGTGGCGGTCAAAGGATTTAAATTTCCCGGTAAAATAAATATTTCGAATAAGAGAAAGATGACACAAATGAGAGGAGAGTTATACCAATATTTTGACAGCTTGTCTGGTGTGAGGATCCCAGTCGACGCGTTCGCCAACCTTCGGTGTTTGTATTGGACCGGAACTCTGTCGGCCTCCTATTTTCCACACCGCCCATAATGCAAAACCATTAACTAATTGGTCTTCAGAAGTCTCGATTTTACTAAAACGAAAATATACATTTTTTGCTGCTGAGTATTAGAACCTTATTTGAACTGTTTTATTTGATTGTGTATGATACCTGTGTATCGAGATATATCAGTAAGTTCAATCTATTCATAGAACTATTCTTACAACAGGTTAATACATATATGTATACTGTGTGGGTTTGATACTTTTTGATACTGTGTACCTAGTTTTAGTTAAATACATATGTTTTTTATAATATACTTAAAACCTGTGAAAAAACTAACGTCTAAGATACAGGCTCGGTCTAGTTTAGACGTTAGAAATCAGAGCCATACTGTACACACCCAGTTTAAGAGTACATTATAACATATACCTACTTAAAAACCAATAGTATTGTTGTGGTGTTGATATTATATCAATAAAGTTATTATTATTATTATTAATACTTAAAAAAAAAAGTTAAACTATCAATTAGTATCATTTTTTATTACGTGTAATATTTTCTACGTTTGAAAATTACTGTTCAAAATTCCGTGTTATAAGTTTCAATTTAGTTAGTAAAACACGTTCGTACTACTGACCAGGTATTTAATTCCCCGTGTGTATATTGTATATAAATACTGCATCTTTGGCGCAATGGTAGCATACGCGACTGTTGTGCATGAGTTCTCGGGTGCGATTCCCGGGTCGGACTAAATGTTAGCATGACCTGCAAGTTAATATTTGTTTCGGAGTTTTTGTGTTTTCTATGTATAATATGTATATATTAAAAAAGTAAAAATATATATTTATTTTATATCAGTTGTCTAACACTCATAATACAAGTTCTGCTTAGTTTGGGACTAGATGGCGTTGTGTTAGATGTCTTGATGTCAAATGAATCTTGATGTCATTACAAAGTCGAATAAAATTAAAGAATCTCAATGCTCAAAGGGTATTTGTATATCTATATAGGATATTTAATTGTATTTGTTCTGACTTTATCTAACCAAGGTATTCATATTATTAAAATAGTTATCCCTAAAAAGAATCATAGAAATATTTACACAATATCATGTTGTCCATCAGTCGCGTAGACGGGTTTTAGATCTGTGAAGTCAATAGTCAACAGCTTGACAGGTTCGCCACGGCTCTTACAAGGGTACTCCCAAAGAGGTTGAGACTCAATATCCGCATCGCTGATCCCTCGAGAGCTCTGGGAATATAATTTTTCTGATAAACAAAACTTTTTTAAAGAATGTTCTAGAGATTAGAGGGAACAAACTTTTGAAAAAAATTTTGTTTGGGCTAATCTCTAGAACGGCCGGACCGATTTTGACGGGACTTTTACAGGCCGATAACTGATGATGTTGAAGTAACTCAGGAAGTTTTAGACCAACGGTTATTGTAGTACAGTTACAACAACCGCGAGTGACACAGCGGGGCGCAGCTTGTTATAATAATGTTGGTAGTCACTAACCTCAACTAAACGGTCGAATATTCCCATATCAATTCCTTCACATCGGCCTAAAGGTATTCTTATTTTATGTAGATCCTGAAATTCCACTGGCATCGCCCAAATTTCACAGCCTTCGGGTAAAATCGACGAGCAATTGGTCATATTACTGCCATATTTATATAAAAGATGTGCCATTTTTAAATTCTCCCAAGGCAGTAATGCGTTCACACAATTAGGATCACAAATCACATTTGTTACTTTATTTAATAACTCGTCAGAAACATCTGACACAAAATGTATATTGTTGATGTTATTTGTTGCAATATATTCATTTAAAATTTCAAGATTAAATTTTGAAGTTTCTAGAATGTATACAGCTTTCGCGCCAATTTTTGCAGCTGACAAGCCCATTAAACTATTTCCATTCAAATCTAGAACGACTGATTGTTTATTGACGACATCTTTTAATTGTTCTATAAATCTTTTGCTTCTTTTGCCATCATTTAAATAAGAAATATGAGTTCTAGATAAAGCCATATGAATACCACAATCACAGTCAGGTCTTTTATAGTCTGTGTATTTAGTTTTTTCATCTTCTAAATAGAACCATAGTGAATATTCGTCTTGACAGGATATAAGAGTTGCCGTTGATCCTTTCTGAATAGATATTTCTTTTGGTAGGTAGTAAACAGCTTGCATCCAATGATCGCGCCAAGGGATAGTGTCTTGTGGACGTTCGGCTACTAAATCAGCAGTAGGGTGACACCACCATGGTGCACAACTTAAAAGAATTTCACCTGAAATAAGGAGTTATTTTTCAAGGAATTAGATTAAACAATGTCTATTTCAGCACTTGGAACCTAAAACCAGACCAATAATATAAATTATAAAGTAACTTTGTTGTATCTGTCCGTTATGCTGTCACGGAAAACCGCTAAGCCTATTTTAATGAAATTCGACGCGAAAATACTTTGATTCCGGAGGAAGACAACATAGGCTACTTTTAGAGCTTAGAGCTAGTACTATGAAAAACATCAGATAATTACTATTACTATTTGGTAAGAAACTAGCAGCTGAATTAATGCGTGCATTTTAAATAGCTTGGAGATTTTGGGTTTGTCGAGTTTGTTCTTAGCAGTTTAGTGAGGGAACTATAACCACATCTTCTGGGAGTGTGTTACACTCGGTTACAGTTGTGACAGCCTGGAACATACCTTCAGCAGGCATGTATGAATGTATTCGTAATTATCTTTTAATTGGGTTTAGGCAACATTGCCAATAAACTTTCAAAGTCATACCAATTGACATACGAAAAAAGTATCTGTAACATATATATTCTATTTCTTCTCATGCTGTACATACCTTCAGGGTCCATATTTAAGTCCCACCACATAAACACAACCTGTGCTTTCCCTGTTCTGTACGCATTAAAATTATGTGTCACTGTACGTTTAAATATGGTGGGCGTGCGTCCCGACCAGTCGTAAAAGAACACCGGTATCGGATCCGACAGTTCGTTGAAAGTTTGGCGAGGAAGTTGTGATAGTTGAAGGTCATGAACGGCGGCAGAGCCCGGGCAATCTTTCATCTGGAATAACATAAACTATATTTTATACATTGACAAAAAGAAATTATGTACTCCTAACCAATTAGAGATCAGCAAACGACGCAATACCACTAGCGTGTAATATACAATGATAGTGCACAATTGTGTGCCCAAAAACAGGTGAACTTTCTATTCTCTGAATCTCATAATCCGTTAGGATCCGGCACGACCGGAGTGAAAACAGGCGCAGGACCGGCGGCTTCATATAGTTTTACAAGACGTTTTCACAAAAGTGTACAGTTACTAAATAATTATTATATTAAGCACTAACCATCTCAATTGCTCTTATATAAAACATAAGAAAAATAGTACATACCTTCTGTGGTGTCCTCAAAATAATATCCAATTCACTATCAGCCAAATCATTCAATTTGTTCCACTTCCATAGTGTTGAACATTCAACCACTTGTGCATAGATCACAGCTGAATCTGGCACAACTATACAATCTTTTTCCAAAAGGTACTCATGTGCATGAGAAAATGTGGATAAGGCTCCTGAAATGTGTTGCAAAATATACATGTGAATGTTATAATTTTAAAAGTGTCTGTTAACTAAGTAAAAACTTTTTAGATTTTTTATTAATACTTCTTTTTTTAAAAGATATGTGATATCTCTAAGAAATTTTAATACACATATTTAAAATAGTCAATGGAACAGCTGATAATTTAGCTTTGTACAGGGTTGTATCTAGGGCCTAGATGTCAGGGTTTCTGTAGTCAGGCGAATGGGGTCAGGGTGTCTAGGGTCAGGTGACTCATAAAAAAACCAGCATTAAGCCATTCACCTTAGCTTTTTTATGTGAGTGAGGTAATTAGAATCAGCACAGAATCCCCCTATTCCACTCCCTATCTAAGAGGAGGCACTTAAAATTCAGTAATGCACATATGTAGCATGTTTCATAATAGATACAAATATATGTTTATATAAATTACCTTCACCAATCAACTCAGTGTCAAAAACCTCTGTAACTAAGATATTGGCTTTCTGCTTCAAATCTCCATCTTCACCAACAGTAAGTTCGGTAGATCTCTTAGGGATAACTCTAATCTTGTCGGCAACACCATTACACTCTAGTATTTTAACACAACATTCTGCCATTGGCTTGAAAGCTTCACAGGCTACTATAGAGTCAGCACCGCAACGTGCTGCCATTATAGATAGTAATCCTGTTCCAGTGCCTGTAAAAGTAGAAAAAAATTAATAATAACTAAACCTCCATGAAGTTGCAAGGGACTTTAATGACTGCTATGTTAAAAACTACTTTAAAAATAAAGTATTGAAGGTAGAACAAGTACACAAGACATGTATTACAACTAGTTTTTTTAGTAGCAAAACTAGCACACTTGTTTATTTGGTCATTTTCAAATAGTAAATTCTAGTAAGTTCAATAAATTCTGTCTATCTCCTTCAAGTCAATTCCTCCATTTAAAATTCAAATATAGTATGATCCAAATTTATAAGAATCCAACATTTCTTCTTCCTAGCTTTTATTATTCCCAATATATCCTGAATATCAGTTTTTCCACAGAGTGATTTGCATTGGCCCATTGAAAGTTGAACTAATTCTCAGTATATTTGGGAGCACTGACTTTCCAATAAGAATTGGAAACTATAATGTAATGTAATGATTTCCAACACCATAGATTTTTATGTCAACTGGGACCAACAGCTTAAAATACTCTCTAAGGTAGTATAGCTTGAGTAGTTACAACTTAGATATTTCTTATTTTAATTAATTATATAAATTACACCTAGATACAGAATGATGATAATGATCCTCACACAATTATTTGCAGTGAATTAGAATCGAATTCATTACCTCTAGCTTAGCTGTCGAGATTACTAGAGCAATATATGGATTGCATTATGCAGTTAAGCCTAATTCAATTTATTATTATGCTAACCTATATCCAAAACATTTGCCTTTTTTCCTTCAGAATGCATTTTTTCAATAGCAAGTTGAAGAGCTCTGTAATATTTTTTATTTCGTTCTGTATCGTGTAACATGTCCGCGAACGCGGAACGAGCTATCTCTTGGTGATAGTCATAGTCCTCATCTTGAACGTCCCATTCCGTATTTCCCGTTATAGGGTTCTTCGTCTGAGTAAAAACTTTCATTTTCGAATCAGAATTTATATGTCTAAAAAAATATAATCTTATAACCAAAATATTCCAGGCCACATATTTTACATAAGGCAATCAAACGAAGAATACCTTTTTATTATAAAAGTACTACGAACCCTTAATAAATTTATTAATCTCATTTAATTTAAATGTGTCGCAGTTAAAAATTAACCTCGCAAATACTATAGATAATTTGTATCTGAGAAATATAACCTAAAAAGTCAAAAACAGTAACTTTAATACAACTGACATTTGACAAAACAACCTTGACTGATGGATAACAGTACTAAGTTAAATAAAAATGGCATTCAAATTTTTGTTCTGAAATGAGTTTAGATTGTCTGAATTTTTACAGATTTATGACTAGCTTTTGCCCTTGGCTCCACAGGCGCTTACGATGATTTTTACGGTTAATAGTAGTTGTGTGTCTAAATTTAAAAATTTCACTTTAATCTGTCCAGTAGTTTTCGCGTAAAAAGTTTGAGCACTTGTTGTGCTCAAACTTTCGCATTCCTAACATTAGTACGAATTATGATAAAGAACACTTTACAGGTAGTAGAGCTACGTTTTTTCAGTACGAACGGGCAGGCTTGACCGGGGTGATACTCTCGCACAGAGACAGGAAGGAGGTCACTGATGCAGAGTCATCACTAGGCCACCATAGTGTGTGTCACCATGCTGCATTGTTACATTGTCTGCATTCACAATAAGACCACCACTCTTGTATTCTGCTTATACTTTTCATCGAACAAAGTAACGGCATTTTGGAAGGCCATACATAAAAAAATAAGGTCGTGTCCGATACCTTGGCCTTGAGGTCAGTAGCTAAGTTAATAACAAGGCGGATGGGACATCGACGAGTAACATCTTATGTCAATTATAATGACATTTACTAGTTCAGCTGTGCCTCGCCTATTATCTGCCTGAAAGTTAAGGGTAACCATGTAAAGCAGTGCCGTGCAAAAGACTAAGATATTATATCCCCTGCCAACCACTTATTATTTTGATGAAATTTGTTTTTGTATATCATGATAAATTGTCCTTCCTCTCCTCCTCCTTTCTACAATTATTGTTAGTCAGACATGTTTTAAACCTATTTGACCATATTTTATTATTCGACTTTTCTAATTAATATTTTTGACATTGCATGCGACGGTTCATTCATATATTTTTAAATAAATTTCATTTCAAAGTGTACAATTCTAAATATTAGTAGGATGTAAATGAGACATGATTAATTTTAAGATTCCTACATTCTACATTCTAGCAAATAAATTAATAAAAATATTATATGTAATTTCTCCTCTATCGCTTTCGTAAGCAGTATAGGTTACAATTATTTCAGGTTTTTTTGTTTTAGTTTGAATTTCGTGAATATCTTAATGAACAAGCTTCTTATATCGGTTATCGCGGTAAACAACAATGCGGTAAAGAGTAGCATAAATCCTTCTTCGAGAATTAAATCTCGATGCCAAGCGATCTACCTTATGGCGGTCCAGTGTGATAATATATAATGACTTCCAAGGCCAGTCTTGTTGTCTTGTAGAGTAATGGAGTTGAGTAGAATGGCCTAGTTGAAATAAATCTTCAAAACACTCTCCATGGTTAAGGCTTCAGAAGATTACCTTAAAGGTGATATTTCTCCGCAACTGCAGAGGCTCAGGGGATTTGGTGGCATTCGGACTGTTGATAACGTGGACTGCTCGCCACTGCAACCGAACGTGATCGTCAAGCAAATACTGTCCGAAGCCATCGCAGAAATGAGTACCAGTGAACCTGGGTCTTTTTAAAACGAAGGCGCAGATACTCGGGTAAGAAGAACCTTATTCTACTGAATAAGGTTCTTCTTACCCGATTAAATTCTCTGGTTTAGATGGGATTCTCACACGAAACACTATCGATGCATGTGGAATGTTTATCGAAAGAGTGTTAAATATGTTATGAATTTAAAATTTACGCTTGGACCGAAAAAAATATTATTATTCAAATCTATACTAATATTATAAACGCGAAAGTTTGTATGGGTGGATGTTTGTTACTCTTTCACGTGAAAAATACTCAATGGATTTGGATGAAACTTTACAGTAATATAGCTGATACATTAGAATAACACATAAGTAAATATAGTAATTCGCCGCGATAACTGACATAAAAGCGTGCGGAGCCGTGGGTATAAACTAGTAATACATAATCGAGTAATGAAATGACCATGAATTGAAAAAGCAAATACTGTAGGTTTTTTTTTAAACAGTTAAAAATACCTAAAGAGTTTTCAACTCTGAGCAATGGGGTGGACATTTATTTCATAAACCCTTTTGTCAGTTTTAATGTCGTTTTGACAAACCAGATTCTAGGCAATAATAAAATTGTATTTATCCGTGTAAAATATTTACTAGTCTATTGTATGAGTTGACTATAAAATATATTTGAATAGTGCTTTTAGACGAAATATTATATATTATTTTTACAAATGGCAGTTTTAATTACGTCGTAGATGTCAGTCGATTCATCTTTCCGACGTTTTGCTATCATGGCGGCCGCCGTGGGTAGGATTTGTGGGGCAAGACTTTTCAAAAAATATAGCTTACTTGCACCCCAGGTACTAATAATAACTTTAAACAATCATCCGTTTAGTATAATTTATTAGAAGATACCCTTTTAGTGCTCCCTATGTTAATAATGTAGACGACGCTGACGTTCGAAGTGTCAGGAAAAATGCAGCATTTTACCAATTTGCGGTCTACTCGGTCTTTTATCGGGCTAAAAGAGTAATGGTGTGATTGTTCAGGACTACGTGAAGCTAAATTTCTTTAGAGTGCTTTGATTACGTTTTCATTTGCAAGTGATAACCTTTTCTGCATTATGTAACAAGTACATTTAAATCTAATGGAGGCTGTCCATTGCAGGTTAATCAGCTGTCCACGAACACTCAAGGATGGTCGAAAAACAGGAAAGTGGTGAGTGTAAATATATATTATAAAAAATATAAATACAGATTATAGCATTAAGTTACATTTATAAAAACATAGTTTTTTTAGTCATATTTCTCGAAATTCGTTGTGTAACTCTAAATAAATACCGTTCTAACTAGCATCTTAATGTTTGTATTAGATTATACTTTATAAAATATTCCAAGCTTCGTTATTATTTTCGCAGGGAATGTTCCTAAATAATGAGTATGTGTGAAATTACATTTAAATATTGATGTTATTTAGTTGCTGTCTACCTTGGGAATAGTCGGAGGTGGTGTTGGAGCACTGCTGTTTGCTCTTGAGCAGTCGGTTGAGGCTTCAGGGAGTGAGGCCCACCCTCCACACTTGCCTTGGAGTCATGAGGGATGGTTCAAATCCCTTGATCATGCTAGGTGAGTTCTAAAATTTTATCTATATCAACAATCTTTAAGGCATAGGCATTTCTTTAGACCTACTATAGTATCAAATCTACCTTAGCAAAGTATACCTTGCTAACTAGACAAATTTCACAATCATTTGACTACACTGATTAAATGTTGGTTTACAACACCACATGTTAGTACTACACTTTGTAAAAAAAAATGTATTTCAATGTTTAAGTGATTGTAGGATATTTAAAAAACAAACATTTTAAAGTTTGTGGAGGGATAGCAGTGAATATTTGTATTTAAAGTTTTGTTTATTTAAATAATGCTGAATTAGCTGCAGTAATTTTTAAGCAGTTTTTGTCTGCAATATTACATTCATTGTTATTTATTTATGCATTTGATCATTTTTAAGTAAGGAATCTGGACTAATCAATAAATACACAATAAAACATAAGTCAGATAGTCTTTACAAACAATATTTTGCAAAGAGTATTCTTATAATTTGTTGTCTACTGTAAATTTTAAAATAAGATCAAAAATTTTATAACAACAAATGACCTATTTTATTTTTTCTTTTATGCCGCTAACACAGATGAAAGAAAAGCAGGATAATGTCTGCAATTAACCATTATTTGATTTATACCACATTAATCAAATAATCTATGTACCTCATTAAATTATACCAATTTTTTTTTCTAGAAGTTGAAATGAGAGAAAATAAAATGGTTAAAAAAACAAATATATTACAAATATCTTTAAACATCTAATTTTATGTTTCAAGCTATTATTGTTTGCACAATTTTATGAAATAGGTCTGTATTAAAATTTGTTCATAAGTTAACAATGTATTATTAGAATTTAATAGAACTTAAGATTATTTGAATTATGGTAGTAGTGTAAATTGGTCAATTCTTTGTTTATGTTTAATTTGTACATTTTCTTTGCTCATTAACAACATAACTTACATATTTACATTAATTCAATGTATTTTTGCGGCGATTGCTTAAACCACTAGTCTAACTGTACAGTAATTATAGATTAAAACTCAAATACTGGAATTTATTCCAAAAAAGAAAAGAATATATTTCTTTGCAAATATTTCGAAGCTTCTTGAACAATAAGGTTAATACTCATAATTTTTTCAGAGCTTTTCACTAAACACTTCTTAATTAACATGAAATCTTAAACACTTTCAAGTAAATTTAAACGATTTAATTGTATATATTGAATTTGACAGTGTCCGTCGCGGCTATGAGGTGTACAAACAAGTTTGCAAGGCTTGCCACTCGCTGCAATACATGGCATTCAGACATCTTGTTGGGTTTACCCATACTGAGGAAGAGGCGAAAGCTGAAGCCGCCGATGTAAGTAAATTATTTATTGTAATAATAATAACAAAATATTTACTATGGTTTTAAATAATAATAAAAAATAATACTGTTAATATTCTAACTGATATATTTTGTCTCTATTATGAATCTAACTTTAGTTTTATATTGCTTCAGTTTTTTTATTAACACACGAAAACCAATATACTTTTCTAGATTATTTTTCTGTGTGTAACAAATTATATCTGTTTTGACATTATAAGAAATTATGTTCCTATGGAATACACTGAGAAAAGACACTGTCACTGTAATGTGGTGTAAAGCACCACCAACCCTAGGATTGCATAATATTTGTTAACATTCGTTTCGGTTAGATTTTATATATAAATCCTAGCTCCCATGTACTATTTAAGTACATAAAAGCTAGGATTTATAAAAAACCGAAAGCTATTACCTACCCCAATAAACATATCTTTTAACCTAGTTAGTCTGACATACACTGGCATATAGCCAAATAGCACTTAATGCAGACAAGTACTTATGCTATTTGTTCTGTCTTTAGGAAATCAGTTTCTAACCAAAGACAATTTAATGATAGTGCTTGCAGTACTCACAATATATATTTATTAATGTAGATGTCGCACTAATAATGAAAATACATTCTGGTGAAAACTGAAGCTTTGAATCAAAATTTTTCACTAAACTACAGGCAATTCGTGATAGGTTTGCTCAGAACACATAAGCTGTATGTAAGAGTTTATGTTGAATATTGCTTATAGACTATCTAAAACTGATTTTCAGAAGAATCTTAAATGTTACTTCAAAATTCATGGTAAACACAAAAGGGACCTTTACACGCTGAGTTCAGAATGACGCAGCTGGATCCATCATCCTTAATCCAAACCGCAGATTTGTGCAGTCTAGATTGCAGATCAAACAGTCTTGACAGTTACTAAAAAAAATGTGACAACATTTTGGACTGCAAAAGAATCTCATATGTTTGTTAAACAGTCCGAAATATGCGTTTAAACGGATTCTAAAGGCTTTCGACTGCAGTTATGGACGCGTCCGATATGTCGCGTGGAACGTTTTAAATTCTAAAAGTTTTATTTCAGTGTTAAAAGATATGAATACTCCTTTAGTCATTGAGTTAATTGGATTTTTTTAGTTTAAAACAACAAGTTTAGTTAAAGCAACAGAAAAAATAGGAAGCTTGTATAGAATTAAAATTTAATAATATTTTAATTGATTAGATTTTTTAATTAACTATTGTATAGACAATTTCAAAAATTACCTAAGTGTGTTTATTATCAACAGTGTGAATAAGATACCAAAGGTTCGCTGTTCTGTTGTTCGCAAGGACGCTCCGAACCGAAGTTCTTTCATTTCCGTCCAAACGTGATAGACACACAAAAACCGTGTCCTTTTTTCTGAACTGTGCTTATGTAGATCACTAATGACCTATTGATAAGTTTCTAGCTAGACCATTTTGAACTTATCTGCCAGATAGCTACAGATTTCGGTTTCGCTAATCCCAGATACGATCAAATATGTCAGATAACCACATTCAAATCAGGAACTTTTATTTCATAACCAGTGTTATTATGGCAGATACTTATCAGGAGCTGGTGAAACTGGCCCTTAGTGATAACCAAAATTACTTGGATTCAGATTAGGACCTGATTTAAGACATGGTTCATTTATCTGTTGTATTATCTGTTATTTAAGATTTAATAATTTGAATACCTATGTGATAAACATTTAATCTGGTTTTTGATTGTTACAGGTTATGATTAAAGATGGTCCAGATGATGAAGGCAATTACTTCGAGAGGCCGGGCAAATTGTCTGACTACTTCCCATCGCCCTATCCCAACGAAAATGCAGCAAGAGCCGCTAATAACGGTACACATATTTTTTTGGCAGTAATAAAAATAATAAGTTAGGGTTTTCATATAACAAGAAAAACAAACCTTTGATTAGAAAGAAAAGGTAGATAGCGCATGGCCTTTGTTCTTACTGAAGCCAAAGAACTCGGCTACTTTCAACTCAACACACACGTTAAGCACACATATGCAAAAAACTACGCTATTTTTCATTAGTATCGTACAAATTGTCGTGCAGTAAGTTTACCTACAATTAAATAGTGTAAAAACAAAAGTGTAGAAAGAGCCTGAAAGAATAACATGTCACACTTACATGTAAAAATGTCATACAAAAGATGTACTGGGAGTGTGTTCCCAAGAGTTTGTATTCCTTATATATCCACATTGCTTGGTTATTGCCAAGAAATGTGGACTTAGTGTTAAATATGTGTAATCTAATTGTAATTTATAAGAAAGAATCGGATTTGTTTTCCTATATTATGATGTATAAAAGTGGCAACACTTCAGTCACTCACAAATATAAAAAAATGGCCTTACTTTCTTATTCTACTAGCGGTAGTATCTAACCTTTTTTATTTGATCAAAATGATAAGAAACAAACAAAAAAAATTTGGTCTCTGTTAATTATTCTTTTACATTTGTCACTTTCAGTGTATAAAAAGTCAGTATTTGCTAAGGATCAAAGAATGGATATCATCATAGTAATAAAACACAAGTAAAATTTTAAAAAAGAACTGTCTGCGTCAATATCTGACATCTTTATTAAATTCAGTTTCCTTTTGAGGTCAAAACTCTTTGATATTGCTTTTTTTTTATTTTGATATATCTATATCCAGTGTCATTCTCACGACTAAGACGAATCAATTGACATCAGTCACATAAAAATACAAGCCATTTTGGCTCTAGGGCGTGCCAAAGAAATATACATACCTACATACACTTGAAAAACATAACCCTCCTTCTTTCACGGTCGAGTAATAAAAACATTAAATTGAGTGGTCGCTTTTGTTGTTTTAAAATACAACTCTCCCTCTAGGTATCTACCCTGTGTGTTGGGGGACTAACATGTATACAAAGTAAATAAACAAAGTAAGCAATGTGAAATAACTGTATTGTAATTTGTCAGGTGCATATCCTCCGGACTTGTCTCTGATTTGTTCCGGGCGCAAGGGCGGCGAGAACTACTTGTTCGCACTTCTCACCGGCTACATGGATGCACCCGCCGGGGTCGTACTCCGCGAAGGACAAGGATACAATCCTTACTTCCCTGGTGGTGCTATTTCTATGGCTCAAGTTCTATATGACGAGGTATGTAATGACGTATTGAGGTGTGCTGATAACAAAATGAACTTAAGTTATAGTATCCATGTGATATTGATACTGGGATCTTTATTATAAAACATTTTACAAATATGATTTGTTGTAATATTAAGAAAAAAAAATTGCGGCAAACTGTATTTAATGTTAAAAAATGAATTGTTGTAATAATCAGGAAAAAACCTGAAACCTGTATTTTAGAGATTTTCTCTTCTATTGTATAAAACGTATCTATATGTGTTATACAATAAATATAGTTTTAACAGAAATGCATAGTTAATAATTTAACTATAAATTTATACTGTTAAATTATCTGTGTAATCTGCTTATGATATGATACTTGGGTTGTTCCATTATTATCTTTCGATCCAATCTGAATATGATTGAAATGGTCTCGATTGATAGAAATAAATTTACCTCTATGGTTAGGAACGTAAATGATAACAACAATACGTTTTTTTCATCACAGGCTGCAGAATACGGTGATGGCACGCCAGCAACGGCGTCCCAAATGGCCAAAGACGTAGCCACGTTCCTCCGGTGGTGCTCAGAGCCCGAGCTGGATGATCGCCGACTTATGACCATCAAAGCTATCGGCATCTTCTCATTGTTAGCAGTGGTCGGAGCATACTTTAAACGCCACAAGTGGAGTACAATGAAATCCAGAAAAATAGCCTACAAACCAATCTCTAAGAAATAAAATCAAACATTATACAGTAGTATAAACAAACGTTTAGACAATTTTTTTCTATAGGCACAGTAACATGTTATTTCTTTATAATATTAAATTAATTTATTATATATTTCATTGCCTTTATTTCTTACCTCGGTTTTATGTGGCTTTTATTGTGCCTGCTGTTACCACAATGTATGTCATAAGATTTATCGTGCAAGGGTAGAGGGCACGATATATACGTATTAATTATATGATAGAGATTGTCAGACGACTGCACAGTCAATTTACTTAATAATGTTAGGTGATTCATTGTGCTTCAATGTGATTTAAACTGTGCTTGTGACTTTCAGTGAGAGTTGTACAGTTGAATAAATGAGTTATTGAAAATCGGAATGGATTTTTTACATATTTTCCTTTCTACTTTCCTCCCCGCATTTCCTAAATGTTCTAATTCAAAAATATTTTATACTATTGTTACGAAAAAAAATAATTCCAAAACAAGACTCGACACGGCTAAACATCAGGAAAGTTCTCGTCGATTTCTTGAGGCACAGAACAATGAATCTTATATATCGATATAATAATACATCGAATATTGATCGATTGTGGCGCGGTTGGTTTGATTACACTTAACTGCGCGTTCTTGGAATCATTTTAGTCAATGCCAAAAAAAATAAGATCGCTTTTCTCACAACTTTAGTTTGAATCAGTGGCCAACTGTCTGAATCGTTCAGTTACTTAAAAAGTTGGAGTGTAGTGCTTGGCCCATTTTGAATTTCAAAAAGTAGAACACCTGAGGAAGATCTGTTTTCTCCTAAATTCAGTATACGCGACACTAGCATGACCACCATAATTCTAATTGCTCATACTCACTAGTTGAAAAGCCATAGACGTTTCTAGGTGGTTGATCTGAAAGCATCTCCCTAGCTTGGAACAGTTTGAATTTCGAAAATAAGGGTACCTAGCGAGGATCTGTTCGATTCAGGGATAAATCGAAAACATGACGCATCAATATATATATATATATATACCATACTGTTATTCATATGAATGTTGAAGTACTAAATAAAAACCAGCAATGATACTATTGTAGTAAAATATAAAAATAGTTATTCATGAGTAGATACTATGGACATTTTATTTTATATATGTTTATAATTTTCTGTAACATATAAATGTAGCCAAAAGGTATTTCCCGTATTCCGATAAGTAAAAGAAAAGTTTTTAGAATCGAAATTATCGATGATGGAATTGATCGCATAGTTGGACAATTTCTCAATTTTTTAGGTGTTGTATTTGATGGTCTTTTTTTCATTTTATTTGGATAGATGTCTTAGATTTGTTCACAGTAGATATTACGTATGATTCTGAATATTTCATCAGGCAGATTTTGGGATCCATTAAATCATTAAATAGCTGAATTTAAACCTGTCATTTTTTAAATACAATAAAATCTCTTGAAACGAACTCCTTCAAAATGGGCCAAGCATTGACTAAGAAATATATCATCATTGTTTACAAGTGAATATTCCAAAGTTAACATTTTGACAACATTGAATGTTGTTTGAATGTCAATGTCAATGAGTATTTTAAAATCTATGAAATGAATAAATTTATGAAAACATATATACAATGAACGCCATAGTTGGTTTATGCCATTTTTGTGAAGCTCACGGGCCTCGCCCATTATTTTGTACTTTCACAACAGATGACAGAGGACATTCCACGGAGTCTTCGAAATCTAGTGCACAATGTAGTGGGTGTACTTCTCTAGGGCCAGAAACAGTGTACATATCAAAAGACGACGATGGCACCATATTTTGCAGCAGGGAATCGGTACCTAACTCTGATGTCACAGCTTTTTTGCGACAGGCTGCAATAAGAAGCATCACCTGTGAGGTATGGACAAATAGTAATTGCACTTCGAAAAATTTATTCTGGTAGGTACATTTTTCTAACAATTATTGTGTTTATGCTCAAATCTGCTGAACTTCCTGTAACAATGTGAGTTTTTATCATGATTTAGTATTCCTGGGCTGTCTCTGCACTTAACCTTTTGATTGGGCCATTGTAAGTGGCTTTGTCATCTTCTTACTCTAACCATCCTAGATTATCCAAGTTTAGTAACCTTTTCAGGTTGCTACATGTTTCGAGGAGTAATGTTGAGGAGGATGTCTGATCTGGTACACTTCTACATTCTGTGAAAACATGCAGTTTTTATCATCATCATCTTAGCATAGTTCCCGGTTATACAGTTTTTATAATGTTGCAATTTAAACATGCTGCCAACCTTTATTGATGCATTAAAACCATGCAGTTAGTCCCTAAGTTCTCTATTATCATTATTACCAAATTATACAATATTACAGGTAAACTGGAGTAAAGAAGGTGGAATAGTATACTTTAGCGATGCACACGGTCATGTGTTGAGTTTAACATTCCAAGTTAAGGACACCTGGGCCAGAGGCTTAAAGCGGTGGTTCTCAATTGTGGTGCTAATGAAGGATAAAATGCTTCTTTTAAATATTACTCCATTACTTTCTGATCATATGCAGGTATTGAAAAATAAATATATATTGAATTAATAATGTCTGTAAACAATTTAAGTCTAGATTAACATTAAGGTGTTGTATTTTACTTATAACAATCTCAGTTTTAATCTTACTTCTTACTATGGCACTCTTTTTATGTGTTAATTCATAAGTATAGTAATTAAGGGATAATAATTTAATATGTAAGCTGCATAGCTGTTAAATCAGTAAAAGATAAATAATAAATAAATATAAATTGGTAAATATTTCAGACATCTTAAGCACAATGCCATCTAGTCCCAAGCTAAGCAGATCTTGGTTACGGGTACTAGACAACTGATACAAATATGTATACTTTTTTGTAAATACATACATATTATGCATAGAAAACATTGAAACTCCAAGACAAATATTTGCAGGTCGTACAAACATTTGATCAGAACCGGTCATCAAACCCAAGTTCTCAAGCACAGCAATTGCATATGCTACCACTGCGCCGCCTAGGCAGTCAATAATAAATTGATAAATTGATAAGCGCTTTAACCGTTCATTATTATCTTCCTAGCCTTTATAATTCCCAAGATTAATTAGGGGTTGGCTACTAGTTCAACCGGTTTTACCTGAATATCAGTTTTTCCACAGCGCGACTGGCATCGGACTTCTGCAAGCATGAACGTGAACTAAATTCAAAGGTTGAACTAGTTTTCAGTTCCAATATACTGAAACTAGACACTGACTTCCCAATAACAATTGTCATAGGTGTACATGACAACAGGGACGAATGGCTTAACATGTTCTCTAAGGCACGGGCGAGAAACAAGGCTATGACCATTAAAATAAAAAAAAATTGTAATTCTAAAAGGTTGTTTGATATGAACTAATGAATTTTACCACAGAAAATAGCAAAGGAGTTGCAAGCCATGGCTGATATTGTTTATGATACGGAACAAAAAGTATGCTCTCAAAGGGCGTTGAGATTAAGAACTGGCAAAAATGATTTTGGGCAATCTAGATCTCTAATACAATTAACTGGTAAGTAATTTTGCAAACACCTTGGCTTATGTGTGCAAAGCAAATGTAAAAAACCGTATTATTTGAACAACAAACAACATAGTACAAGTAATATGTAACAGTTTGTACATTTTATATACTACTGTATGTGTTCCCTATCAGAATGAATAAAGAAATGAATAAACAAACAAGTATCCTCATAAATTAAAATTGTTTAATTCTATTACAGGAAGTGAAGATGTATTCAAAAATCTACATACTCAATTTACGTGGATGCTAAAAGCTGGTGCCCACACATATTCAGAAACATTATATACCAGTCAAGATCTTCTTAAAAAACTAGAACCGCGGGCCCTAAAGAATTCAATATTCGATCCGAGCACATGCTCTGTGTCTGGCAATGAAGAATGCATGCCTCTGAGAAGTTTGGACCACTTACTTTCTAAATCAGTATTTAGAATACTAACTTATTGTACTCTAACTGGAGTACCTGTAAGTATATAATTCTGTTTAATTTTATCAATTTATGAATCCTGTAACAAATTAACATAACAGTTGCATTTAGGCTTGATTTCCTTCTTAGCTGACGTACTGGCCGGTGGCGTATGAAGACAGATTAGCCCCACTCGCAAAACTGATCACTAACAACATATTATGATTTTGGCTGTGGTCTCATTCATCCATGCGACTGAGCTATCGTCGGCGCTCTGATCGCCTTCTAGTATTCCGCAGCCGGAAGTACGACGTACGCGGTACCTAGTAATTGTAGACCACTTATAAAGATGTCATAGTAGGAGGGCATAAAGCCTTATAGAGCCTGCCTGCCTGTCATTCTGTGACTACTAAACAGAAGGGATTGCTAGTGCAATAAGTTAAAATTCCCTTCTCAGAGCCCCCTAAATTTATGATGGATATCAAAATCAAATCAGATTAATATACAAATACGACAATGAATACACCCGCTTGAATAATCTTTAGTTGGGTTGTTAACTCGAAACACTTCATCCATTACACTAAACATATCAAGAATCATCACAGCACCAAATAGCTTTCTTACTCAGCTTTCAATGAGAATTTTGTTTAATTTTCATCTAAGGTTAATGCTATAGGAATGTGGAAATAACTTCAGTGGTAACAATGCTTGTTTTCATTTTTCAGATCGTCATTAAATCAAGTACAATACAAGCGGAAAACATTGTAGAAGGTTTAAAAAGATTATTACCAGTGAAAAAAACAAATTACCCTCTTATAAAACAAGTAACCAGTGATGAAGAGAAAATATTGCCTGATACTTGTTTTGTAGAAGAAACTGAAAGCAGTTGTTTTAGCTGTAAATGGAAGGACATGTTACCAGTAAAGTGTAAGTTGTTCTGATATATTTTAATAATATCCTTACACATCTCAAACAGTGCTGTTCCCAAATTAGACAAAACCTGTACACAGAATGTTAACCAGATTATTAATAAACAAAATATATATGTGTTATTTGTAAAATACATTAACTATTATTAGAAATTCACATTTATCTATGAAATAATGAACGATAAAATCGATGGTCCCTATTAATTATGTCGGGTCTGCAAAAAGATAACTTTCAAATAGAGTAGATCAAATGGTGTTTTAACAAGTAACAAATTATTAAAAAAAAACCCCGACTGCGTCAATATTAAATTCATTGAATAACTGACTGAAACAAAGTATTAAATATTTTAATTTTATTTTGATGTACATATTGTCACTCTCACGATTAAGAAAAATCTATTGGCACCACTCACTTAAAAAAATCCAGGTCCAGGGTGTACCAAAGAAATATACATATATACACTAGAAAAAACATAACCATCCTTCTTTCGCTGTCGGGTTACAATAAAAAGCAGTCAAAGAACTGTGGATGTTAAAATTTTCACTGATTTAGAAGTGGGTGAAAACTTTATCATGTGGATTTCTTTCATTATTTTTTATCGTTTATTATTAATAGGAACCACCGAAAAATTTCAGAAATAGCGAGATTTCATTGCACATTATTATGATAATAACACATCTTTTTGATTGTAGGTCCCACACTGATGAACAGAATAGAAAATGCCATGAGCAACGACAAATTTAACAATGATGTACTCCATCAGTATGTCACATCTCTTCAATTGGAATGGCTTGGGTAAGTCTTTATCCTAGGCCTCATAAACATGCCTTTTCTGTGGGAAGTGCGAAATAATTCTGTTACATCCTATTTTTTATGGTGTCATTATTTTAATTTATGGTTAAATTAATCTAAATTACCAAAAATTAAATTCTATATATTCAATGTAAATTACTAGTATCGATGTATTCGTGAGATTCTTTATTTATTACTTTTACCAACTAATATTACTCGTTTTCATACTACCGAACGGATTTTACGAACGTACAAGGAAATGGACACAAAGAACATACATACTTGTTAATTTACTTCCTGTGTAGCGAGAGATTAAGTATAAAGTGTCTCCTAACCCTATTCATCCCGTGTTTCATAAGAGCCGAGTAAAACAAGGAAAATTTGAAACAAACCGTATACCAAACCATCTCGCTATCGTTTATATAGTCAGCCAGAAGCTAATTTTTATAGAGAGGCCATGTCTAGCAGTGAAATATTCAGCTATGGAGAAAATTACTTTCAAAGTGTAAACATACGAATATCATTTCAGGACTGCCAAAGCTGTAAAAGCGGCCGCAGAGTCTTCAGGTCAAAAATCTGATGCTGTAAAGAAGTTAAAGCAAGTTTTTGGAGTAGGACAACATGATGAATCTCTACTTAGTCATTGGATGACTACTTTTTGTGATTGATCTAAGCGTCAAATGTAGCTAATAATTGAAATAAATCTGTGATATTTTATTTTTTCTTATTTTGATAATTTCTGAAACTTGTCACATGACACAAAGAACATCTAGGCTTAGAACAAAAATTTGTGGATCACTTGCCCCATGTGGGATTTGATTCCCGATACTTGGCGCAGTAGAAAGCAGTGTGGCGATCACTCAAATCACATTTGTTGGATATTGTCCACATTTCATTTATACCTTATTTCTTTAAAATAAAACTAGCCAAGTTATTCTTCATATCTTCAGAAATTTGCTACTGTAAGTCCCTTAAATTCGATGTAGCTGAACAACCCAAATGTAATCAACTAATACATATGTACCTACAGTTCAATCAAATAAATTATTATTATAATAATGTATTACATTTATTGTAGTTTCTAGAGCAAATAAGTAGGAGCATAACCTAAAATAAGGTTAAGAAGGACATTTTAGTGTAGAAATAATACATGTTATAGATTGTAGTCCTTATATTTAAAGAATTACACGTTTGAGCGGCGGCTAGGTCGCGCACGTTCGTGTCCCTTGGACCTCACATAAGGCTTGGTGTGTGACCGAGGAGCTCCTGGAGCTGGGCCGAAGTGACGCACTGCCTCACGAGCGTTGCGCTGACCTTGCAAGAGCACGGTCTTGGCGCCGGTGGGGGCGCGTAGGGCCAGCTGGTCGAATGTTAAGATCTCACCTGAAATCACATTATACTTATGTTAACAGTGGTAATAATAATATCTCACCAATGATTGTCTAATTCCAAACTAGATAAAGGTATGATATTCAAATAGGTGACAAATATTCTTAAATATTTTAATGGTTTTAAGCAAAAGATTTTTTTTTATTTATGATTTAAATCTGTTAAATTTGATTCTTTTATTGCACCCAAATTAGCCGAAAATTGTCTAAGGACTTCCCGCAACATAACACTAAGGTGCGCACACTGGCACAATGCTGTGCAAGTGACAGATTACTGACACAAGTGCCGAGATTTCATACTACAGGACATGTTCTAAAAGATTTGAAATTCTTCAGGAATTATTTTGTGCATCCTATTCAAATTCAACAATACATACAGTAACAGGGAGGGGCAACCGCCCCTGGGTTTGGTAAACATTCCTACTTGGTAAACATTCCTACTATCTTCTTTTATGGTTAAAATTAAGAAAAAGCACTTATTGCCAATTGGAGTACAAAATACAACTTGTAAAAATCGTGTGTCATGCCCTTTCCACCAACACACTAGCATCAATCAATACAATTGAAAGTTAAGATGACATAAGATCAAAGATTGAATAAATGGGCTCTGTACACTCAGGTTTAGTACCTAGAACAAAATTAACGCTATGGGCGACTCTTTCACAAAAGACATTTGATTTGAAACCATTTTTCTGAAGATCCTCTAAAGTTGGTTTTAAAATAAGATAGCTTTTATATATCTAAAGACCTAAAAAAAATATCTATACAAATCAATAAAGTTGGAGTGTCTGTTTCCGATATTAAAATAACCACCTTTTTTTTTAAAACATTTGTTTGTCTGCTTGTTTGGCTTATCTCTGAAACAGCTGGACCATTTTGACGGGACTTTTACCTGCAGATAGCTATTGATGTAAGGAATAACTTAGACTAAAGTACATCATTAGCGCTACTTTTTTAGACTACCTTTGTGGCTTTACTTGCAGTTACAAAATATTATTGTTAATATATTTATAAAAATAATATACATATAAGTCTTTTATAAAAGTCAGATTAACCCTCCCCTAGCCTAGAACCTGGGTACTCCCATGCAAATGATAGTGTGTTCATCACACAAAGATTTGTTTTGGGTTTAATCAAACCCACTCACCCACCAACAGTCTTGCCAAATAACAATACATCACAAAATATTTTAATTGTAATATTTTTATAACATAGCTTATAGAACTTCATTATATATTATACTTCATATCTCTTCTTAAACTGTTAAGCACAGTGATCAAATAAACAAATGTAATGAACACCATAACATGTTACTGGCACTGTTATGGAGAGATGTCAGTGGAATTATTAACCTCATCTCAATGATCTAAGTGGTAGGTACTAGGATAGCCTATAACACACTTTTGCACATTTGTACAACCAAAAACAATGTTAAAAAAGAAAAAAACAATGTACCTCCAGCAGCCAAGATGCGAGCACGGGCCTTCTCAGTGACGTGGAGGGCAGCAACAGTCATCTTGGGAACTGTGTAGAGCCTCACATCGTTTGTAATGGAGCCGACAACAACGGCAATCATACCCTCGCGTGTGGGTTTCTTCATGTGCCGGGCCAGGCGTGACAGGGATAGTGGAGGCCTGTTAATACGGCTCATGAATAGACGGCGTAGGATAATCTGGTTAAACTTGGCATTTGTACGCCTAGCCAAGTACCTGTACAACTGCAAAACAATAACATGTTTGAGTTAGGTTAGGTTAACATTTAAAAATCGGAACTTACTGAGTGGAGATTCAAGGTAATAGAGAACGATATGAAGAGTTTTAGATAGAATGTTACTTACTTTTACTAACAATCTCAGGTACACATCCTGAGACTTAACTTCAGTACGCCTAACTTTCCTGTCGTGTTTATGGTTGATGTCGATACCCTGAAATACGTTAAGGAACACATATTTGATATCACTGTCGAACGTAACAAGCACAATAAACTATTACATCACTTTAATATATTGACGATTTTCATAGATTTAATTTTAATTTGATTCCAACGAAACTCACCATCTTGACAACCGGAAGAAAAAGAGACTATAGACAAATACAATGTTTGACAGCAGGGCAAAATGTTGCCAAATGAAATACTCATAAAACTAATTTGTCTTGGTAGTACAGAACTAATAGACAATTTTGATTTTCTATTATAGTAATGCAAAGGACATTTAACGTATCCAGTTGTAGCTGGAAATTCAAAGCATTTCACTCGGAAAAAACGCGTCAAGATAGCACTTTTTTGATAAGATCAATAGATTATTTCAAATATTCTTTTCTAGATTCTTTATTGTTTTTACAATATACTTAAAAGTTATTTTTTTTATCTATTAATAATTTTAGAACTTAAAACTATTAAATAAAAAGTGAAACTTAAGAGAAGGAAATACAAAATTACAAAACGAAATGTGACTGTGATGGTCACTTCATCGAAATTATCGGCGTCGAAATTCTACTGTGTTAGATATTTAATTGACCTGTCCGATTTTCTTTGAAGGCATTGTCAAAGGTGAATATAAATGAAATTAAAAAGTTATAAAACTCTAGCTGTTAATTAAATATGTTATTTATTTATTATCGGTCCCCCGAAAGACGTGTGTCGGATGATTTTTTTACATAGTAAAATTTTAATCATTTTTCCTTTCAATCTTTTTAAAGTTAAAAGAAAATATGAAAAGTGCACGACTAGATTTTATACATATTTAAGCAAAAGTTATTCGATTTGGGTTTAAAATACTTATTATCAAAATGTTAACATGGTAATATCTTTACATTGACTGGTCTACTTTCCATCATAAATAGCTAAGATACATTGCTAAAAAACATTGTTTTACATAAAAAATCACATTCAATTCGATCAATTCGTTAGGGGGCTATACACAGAAAGACATAACGGTCGCCGGTCATACTTAAAAACCCTACTTTTTGCATCGGGTGTTAAAAAGTATTGACTCTTTTTTAAAAACACATGAATCCTCTTTTGCTCTCAGACTAATCAAACCATTGATAAATTTAAAAACTAAACTAAACAGATTCTAAGCTGTTGTAACATCCCCCGGCGAAGGATAAATTTGAATTATTATGCCATGGGGAATTAAAACAAATGAAACAGCTGTCGCAAACTCTGTCATCTCGACAGATAACAAGTTTCGACCACCGTTTTTTCGAAAGGAATGGAATTTAATTCGAAACATCGAAAATTATCAAAAAATAAAAATTCTGTTCGTATTCCTTCATCATCAAAACCCAGATTGACCAAAAAGAAGATTGTTACGCGGAAACGAAAATGCGTGTGCCTTCCTGAAAATTATTCCCTAGTAGAGTTTCCTTCGATATGGAATGAACTTCGACATAACCTGCAACTTTGCGATGGGACGATTGTCTGCAGAGATATGAAGCCTATCCGGGTGCACCGAGCAATACTGTCAGCCGTTAGTCCATATTTCAAAGCTATATTTATTAACTCTTTGAAGAAAGGAGAACCCGAAGAAACTGAGATTTTCGTTGATGTTCCCAGTTACTATATGAATTCGATTCTAGATTACGCATACACAGGGACATGCATAGTAACTGCTGAAAATGTAGAATATCTGCTACCTTACGCAGATCAATTTGATGTTGTTGGTGTTATTCAATTATGCTGTCAGTTTCTTTTGCACGAATTGAGGCCGCATAACTGTCTTGGAATATTTAAATTTGCGCGCTATTATTTCTGTAGTGAATTGGAAAAAAAAGGAAAGTTGTATATAAGGCAGAATTTTAGCAGAATACTTAAAGAATGTAATGAATTTAAATCACTTTCTTACGATGAGCTAGAAGATATTTTGAGAGATGATGAATTAAACGTACGCAATGAGGAAATAGTATTCCAAGCAGTTAAGACATGGGTGGAACATGATTTAGAAAATAGAAGAAAATATATTCCAACATTACTTTTATGTGTTAGGTTTGGACATATTAGTTATAAATATTTTAAATCAAAAATATTACAATGGCAGCCCGTTGCTGAAGACGAGGTAAGTAAATAGAACAATGTCTTCCTGTAAAATATTATTATGTGAAATTCATGACTTTTTTCCTTTACGTAGAAATGCCAAGAAGCTTTATATCCGGCGGTGGTATTCCTCACATTATTGGATTCCAGACCCGGTACGGAAGCAGATCTAAATGATCCGTTAGCAAGGCCACGAATACCTTTTGAGATACTTTTTGCAGTTGGTGGCTGGAGCGCCGGCAGCCCTACTAGTTTCGTTGAAACCTATGACACAAGGTAATACTGGTTTAACGACACTGGTATATAATAACGATCTTTTCATATACTCTAAGGGACACATGGACACCTACATCTCAAGAGAAACAAAGGTTTGCCACCCTTTTAGTTCTCCCTTAAGAGACTGGGGAAGACAGGAGTGTTGAACCTCCGGTAACCTCACTAACTCGATGAAAAGCAATAATTTCATTGCTTAAAACCGGTATTTGGCGGTGTTGTATCATTCCAGTCGACCCATGGAAATGGAATGGAAAATATTTGTTTTTAATTTATGAATAATCAATAAAAAAAGCCTACAATTTCAGGAGTTTACGAATAATTTAAGCTTATATATGTACATTCTAATTAAAAAAAATTCAAATTACAGGGCAGATCGATGGTTCCTATCTATTCACATGGACCTAACGCCTCGTGCGTACCATGGTCTTTGTACGTTAAATAACTTGATCTACATGATTGGGGGTTTTGATGGCAGCGATCATTTTAACACAGTTCGTTGTTACGATCCAGTGGCGAACACTTGGCATGAAAGAGCCTGTATGTATCAAGCTAGGTGTTATGTTAGCGTGGTAGCACATGGTTAGTTCCTTACATATACTAATTTTTGTAAAATTTAGAAACAATAGATAATCTATATAATAAGTAATGCTTTTCATAATCTTTATTCAAACCAGACGGTCTAATTTACGCATTGGGAGGATACAATGGTCGCACACGCATGTCGTCAGTAGAACGATACTATCCTGATAAAAACCAATGGGAAATGACCACGCCTATGAATAAGCAGCGATCTGATGCTAGCGCTGCATCCCTTGGTGGAAAGGTAAAACTATTAAAAAACTATCAAAAAATAACTTACTTTTCATCATCATCAGCCTACCGCAGTCCACTGCTGAAAGCTGACCGACATAGGCCTCTCCAAATACTTAATTACTTAGTGTTTGCTAAATCTACGTCAAATGTCCAGTATTTGACGAACATTCTTTTTGGCACCAAATGTAAATGGTAATTTAGCCAACCGTTGATGTGGGTTAAAATGGATAAATAACCCACTTGCAGTAATTCCCCAGGCAAGAAAACCAATACCGGTACTACGGCTAATAAGTTCATGTCTCCAAAGAGGTCTGCCGAAGCTATTTACATTTTCAGTAGTAGTTGCAGTTAAACCACAATTAGTCAAAAATTCAATTCGGCTTCTTAATTTTTAGATATACATAGTGGGTGGCTTCAATGGTCAGGAGGTACTCAGTTCAGCTGAAGTGTTCGATCCTGACACACGGCAGTGGAGCTTTATTAGGTCAATGCTAAGCCCGCGTTCTGGAGTGTCTCTCGTCGCCTACAGGGAGTGCCTTTACGCACTCGGAGGATTTAATGGATACAGCCGGCTAAATACTGGTCAGTGATCCTTTCGATCATTTAAACATAGACCCATTTGTTTTGAAATCTTAATAAATATTACAATGAAAGCTATTACCACGGGCACGTGATAAAATAATCAGTAAAATAATAACGTTATTGAAAGACGCTGTAAACCAATTGTATCCCACTGAAGTTACAGATAAGCTTTTGGCAACAGTTATAACTACCTACTTAGGTGTATATTTGCAGAATTTTCGGTTTTGGCGGATTTTATATAAATAGGTAACGGACGGTTTAAAACAGTGATAATAATATCAACAATAATGACCTTAGGAACCTGAATCACATTTTTTGCCACTTCATCAAACATAATTTCACGAAGCTTTGAAACAATAATCCAAATACAATATTTCTTTATAAAGGTGAAAGGTTTAATCCACAACGCGGTGGAGACTGGCAGGAGGTCACGGAGATGTTCAGCGCAAGAAGTAATTTTGCAACAGTGCTGCTGGATGATATGATTTTTGTCATTGGAGGATTTAACGGTAAGAACAACAAAATGGTTATAAAGAAAATGTTATAAAGACTTGATAACTTTAAAGTCTTATTATAAAAGTTCTAAAAAAAGTAGTGCAAGGGATGTTTTTCGTAGTCCATCTTGTACTTTATTATTGTATTGTCATAGTTTTTTTTTGTACAGGTTCAACTACTATTCCCCATGTGGAGTGCTACGATGGCGACACCTTAGAGTGGTATGACGCTGCCCCAATGAACCTCAACCGGTCTGCCCTCAGCGCATGTGTTCTTTCAGGCCTACCCAACGCTCGCTCTTTTTCATATCTAGCCAAGGCTGTTCCAGCGGCCGGCGCTGATCAAGCACACATTTCTTGACAATCGTACTCAAAATACTCAATACTCGCCATCAAAATAAAATCCCCACAAAATGCGCTAAGCCCCACACCTTCGTTCCGTCAATAAAATGTCACCAGTGTTGTTAGATTTTTCGGATATATTTTCATGAACCTAAATGACCATTTTTGTCTCGTCAAGGTACTATCGTGACTGATACGCATATTCTGTGATATTTTGAATGTACATAGAGCTTTGTGAATCTATTTTATTTAATTATCGTAAATCATGGTGGAAAAGCCTTATTTTTATTGTACAGATCATGACCATCATTTGTATTGTATTGTTTTTTGAACATTATGAAAATGTAAAGGGTCTGCTTAATAAAATGAAAGGATAGAAAAGCGGATCTGTGATGAGAATATTTTAGATATTGTTTTAAAGCGAGGGACTTGTAAATTTTCAAGTTTTTTTATAGTGTAGTTTGTGACAAATTTTATTTTCGTATATTTGTGTACAGTTCGCGTCCGTGGGAAATCAGAGTGGTCGCGTTTTGGATGTGTGTACGATATTGTTGCGGACTGCGCTGCAATATTGTTGTATCTGTGATATTTTGCACTTAGACTTCTAAAAAATTCAAAAAAAGGTAAAATTTTAATTTTTTTAATTTACTGAAAAATTTACTGTACCTGATTGAAAGATGAGAAATTGACAAATAAAGAAAAAACTCAGAAATGTTTTTTTATTTCTTTGTAAATCATATACATGGTTACAAGAAAGAAATCTTCCCTTTTTTCCAATGTAACATGAAGGTACTGAAAAAGTCATATTTATGTGCAAATTTATAAAATTAAAAACGAAATGAAATGCATAATCTTGTTGAGCATTTCATCTATCTATTATTTGCAACTTTTTTCATATCCCTAAATGATATGGGTGACCCACCCCTAAATATTTATTGTTTTTTGACAAAAAAAATATAGCAATGGTAAAATAGCGTGTGCTGGCTCAACTAGTTTTTTATAGAATTCAATCCTGTAAATCGTGGTATGAACTTAACTACAGAATCACTGAATTTAATCAATTTTCATATTTTTGCTAGTTATTACCTGCTAGCATGATATTTCGCTTAGATCCATAGGAACCGAGCATTTTGGGAACAGACACAGACGAAGTTGCAGGGAACTTGGAAGTTAATATACATATAATTGAAATGGAAGTTTACTATGATCAGAGCCTCCCTATTTGATAACAAACAGACGGGCTTATTTTAGTATGAAGAAATATGCAATATATTTTTAACAGTTGATTACCTTCACTTACACACTACTATTGTAGAATGATGACCACTCGTACAAAGTACGACACAACTATCTCGTATCGTGTTTCAGTAGAGTATCTGTTAACCATCCATCGGTATAATAAGCCTGAATCAACGTGCGGGGACAGCGAGAGTGGAGTGCAATCGTGCGTATATTTACTACTGAAGGGGGAATTGGGGAGAAAACAGGAGGCCACCCCTCCCGCTGCGCGGTGTTCCCGACGCGATCGAACCACAACGAAGGCGGTAGCGAACGCGGTTACTTCAGGGCGCGGCGCTCTTCACTACTTTACGAAAATATTACTAATAATGGAACTTAAAGGGAAGGTCGCTTTGATCACTGGAGCCGCTGCGGGCATCGGGCTGGCCTACAGCGAAGAACTATTGAAGCAAGGAGCAAAGGTAACTTTAATTTCCGAAATAAACATGACTTCTTCCGCGCATGGCGCATTAACACTGTAATTTTAAGTTCAAGGTAAAATAAGCTGTTGAATGGTTTACATTGGAAATACGCCAATATTGTGTCGTTTTTACTACACACTGCGATAATTTTCAGAAATGGTTCTGCATTTGCAAGCTGGCTCTCATTTGTATTGATTTTTGCCGGCGTCCGGTCATTGGCGTGATTGTTTTTCTTTGTAATTTCTTTATGCTGATGAAGATAGTCTTTTTATTTAATGTGCTCAGTTATTATAATTAGAAGTAATTGGATTTCAAATTCGGAGTAGTCCATATAAACTATTTTTTATATTTGGCATTAATTATCTATTTTATAATTGTATCCTTGTGCAGTTACCAAGAATAAGCTGCTTCTAGAAAATAAGCTATCAAACCATAAAGACGGTTTATTTATTGGTACTATACCTACCAAAGCCTTAAAGTGATGGTTGTATTCAGTGCACCCCTTATTTTAGCAGACTACATTTTCCTCTGTCTCTTTATCTTAGGCGATAATTTTATTATTTGATAATAATGAGGTATTTCTTATTAATGTTCTAGAATCTAGTAATGGTTGTATCCGATTATTAACTAATAAAATATATAACCAAATTGGCTTTGGAAATAGGCCATCGTTCTTTCATATTATCAATTTATATAAAATGAAAAAAAAGCTATGAACTATCCCTGAAGGTTTCCTCCAACCATTCTTCTGTTTTCTTTCTGATAACTAAGCAATAATTAATGATACAACTCCCAATGAACTGATCCGACTTTATACGCTGCCGATTTTGACATCATAACAACAGTTTTTTTTTTTATATTGAACTACAAACGTACATTAAGCAGAATTTATTAATTGATACATTAAAATCTTTTATCGCCCTTTTTTAAAAACCTATCTATCCTCGTCCTCCTGTTAACAGATCTATCTTTCAAACATCTATCGACTGATAGCATTTCTTCTTCTTTTGATGAGATAGCAACCAGCCAGATGAGCTTTTTCTACCAATTTCAAGTTTTTAAAGTCTTCAATTCTAAGTCTTCGAGTCTTCAAGTCTTCGAAGTGAGAAAAAATATAAAAAATGTGGATGCCATGAATAGGGGCCATCTTTCGCAAAAACAAAAAACGATCTCCAGATAGTATTTCAATCAACAATAAAAGATACCTATATCAGCTTGCCAATGCTTACATCAAGACCTTGCAGTAAATAGCAGAAATTTACTGAGAGGAAAAAAGCTGATTCAATTTAGTAAAATAGCTAGAAGTTAGTCGGAGACCCTTGACACACACAAAAACTATATTTGTATAGGTTCTGCCTAGTTTGAAGTTGGATTGAAGCATGTGATACCTTTGAAGGTATTATTATTACCTGCAGTGTAAAGCGCGTTATATGTATTGTGAAAGTTTGTTGATGAACATTAGATTTTAATTTTTTTTTAACTAACGAACTTAGAACTTCAATGTAACCAGACCAAAAAATATATCTTATATTACACTACGTGCACGTATGGTCTAATGGTTTAAGCGGTTACCTTGTTTTTTCGTACAGCTCTGAGTGTTGTGGGTTCAACCCCCCCTTGGGACAACACTTTATGTAATCCACAAATTGTTGTTCTGAGTCACTGTGTTTGATATATGAACGTTCGTAGGTTCACCGCGGCACAGGATATATCCATTCATTGCGCGGGAGTAACCTTTTTCAAAAACAAAACCTAATTGTTACGAAACTGGGATCAAGAAAAAAAATCATTGCTGGCTTATATTACAGGTTTCAATATGCGATATCGATTCGGAAATCGGAGAGCATGTCATCGACGAGTTGGGTTCTAAGTATGGCAGGAAAAATGTACTGTTTTGCCGTTGTGACGTCACTGACTATCCCACATACGAAGGTAAGGATAACTGTGGACAGTCGGACATGATTAAAATACACGAGTTTAGTTTTTGCCGCGTTGGCTATGGAACTCTAAAAAAGTTAATGGAAACCGAAACTGTGTTTTGTTTACAGAGGCATTCGAGATGACAATGGAAGTATTCCATCGTTTAGATATCGTAATAAACAATGCCGGTGTAATGAACGATCGGTTTTGGGAACTGGAAGTCGACGTCAATCTAGTAAGTTATCTTAGATTCATCGATTGTTTTATAGTTTCCGAACGGACCTATTCACAAATTGGCGCGCGGAAGTCCGTTGTCTGTTCTATCTTTTACGTTTTTGTGAAGTGCAAACGGGAATAAAGAGAATAAAATCTATTATTTGTTCCGTTTAAATGCAACTCACTTTTAATGGACAAGAAATTAGGTTACGATACTTACGATGATACAAATAATTAATGTCTGTAATATACACACTTAATTACTCCGCTGATTTATATGAGTATTAAGAAAATCGTATAATTAGTTACAATAACATAGTAAATATATAATTATTACATCCCTAATACTTTCAAATTGATTCACACGACTGTATTTTGATGGTTACTGGACTATAACTGACCTGTAAAGTTTCGTACAAAAATATGAACAGAACCAAAAATATTCAATTTCTTTTCTACCATATATTTAGGTACCTAATGTTATAAGCTTCATTGTATACTATTATTACTAAGTAATAGTTTTGCCAGTCTATGTATGTTTGCATGTACGACCATATGACCTGAACTAACTACTGAACCGATTTTAATGAATAATAATGATCCGGATGATATAGGCTATATAAATGTTATCAAGTTACATTACGTAATCTATTCTATTTATATGCAATGTAAACACCATTTAAATAACTAAACATATCGAAAATTTAAAATAACTCATTCATTGTAAGCACAGCTTAATTTTAACTCCCCTTTTTTTCAGAATGGCGTGATCCGCGGTACGCTACTTGCATATCGTTTTATGAGTAAAGACCGCGGAGGGCAGGGCGGTATCATCGTGAACACAGCGTCGACAGCATTCACTAGGCCTCAGGTTTCCACGCCTATCTACACGGCAACCAACTACGCAATCGTTGGACTTACTAGGGCGTACGGGGTAAGCTCATAAAACTACCACTGAAAGATTAACTTGACAACAGTATTGGCAATCACTTTAAGACTGCACAGATGATTTAAATGGTTAGCTACTGTTGCGATGAGTATTGTAGGTTCTATTCCCACATTACACAACACTTTGTGTATGTTCCATAAATTGGTGTGTTGAATCTGAGCGTTCTTTCTCCGAGTGAAACACGTTGAATATTTTTATTTTTATTCTGAACCTATTCCTCCATTGTTGTCTATCTATAACCTAGAATATTTTAACAAATCTAGGACCAGTACCACGTCAATCTAACAGGAGTGCGAAGTATGGTGATTTGTCCCGGACTGACAGACACCGGTCTTGTCAAGGAGATACGGAAGCAGCTAATGTCGTCTGAGTACGAAGTCGCTTGGCAAAGGGACAACGCTACCAGTAAAATGCAGAGGTAAGTTTTTATAACACAATTTGTTTTTAATGTTACTCTTAGCGTGCTCTCTGTACTTAGGAGGGCACGTTTTGTTCGTTGATAGTCATACGAACATGGTAGTGTCCGATAAAATTTAAAAATAAACAGATTTTCGCTAGGTGCCTTTGTCGTTAAAATATATATATAAGATAAAATATAAAAAATAAGTACAAATAACACTGTAAAGCTAGCCATACACGTTGTCTGTGTGAAGTTTACAGCTTGTAAATGTTGCAAACCTGCAGGTATTTCCTCTACTCAGGTGATCCTGTCGGGTACACCCCTACCGTGTATGGCTTCCTTATGTTTTTTTTTTATTTCCAGCCCAGAACACGTCGGTCGAGCTCTAGTGGAAATTCTCACAAAGGGACAAAGTGGTTCGGTGTGGATCGTCGACAATGGCACACCGGCAAGGGAGTGGCGCGGTTAATCTTACATTAGTTATGTATTATTCGTTATACGAACATGGGCTTTTCGATTAAATCTAGTCATCAGCCATTAAGAAAATGGAAGAAGGTATAATAAGGTACAGTTTTTGAGTCTGCCCCGCTTTAAAACATATTTAACTCTTTAAAAATGCACGCGTCTTTCCTTTGAAAGTCACATTTTATTAAAATCTAACTCAATGGAATGTAACTTGGTTAGTAAAATTTTTGTTTTTGGACATACTGTAAAGTGAATTTGCCACAATCTAAACCATTTAAATGTATGGGGGCAGATATTATAAAGCTCAAGGAATAGGAATAGGTATAAAATACGCTTTGTATCCAGACAACATGAATTTATGTCGTCTCTAATACGCATGTCAGAAACGCGTTATGTTCGAAATCTAAAATGACTATTACCCAATATATCTAACGTTCTGCGGATAAGCCAATAAAATCCTAATATTTCGAATATTAACGCGAATATAAAGCGTTTAGTCGTCGTGTGGTCGTGATTGTGTAAATATTTTTTCCTCGTAGTACTATAATGCCTAATTGCATAAGGCATTTATATTTTGTAATAAAAAGCACTTAAAATCGGGAAAAAAACATTGTACAATAATAATGTACATCTTAACATAATCGTGTAATTTTAATCATTGTAATAATTAGGTAACAATATGTATTTATATTGTATACAAACGAGTATGTATTTTATGCACATACTTCGTATTTTATCAGCTTAGAAGTGAGTTACGGATGTGAAACATTTTGTTCAATGTATGGGAACCTGAGAATTAATAAAATATTGTACGATTGTTTTTATAAAGTTTTACAACGTTTTTGTATGTTTGTTGATTATTAAATGACACAATGCTTTTCGCCGAGTATGTTGTTTACGAGCTTAAATTATTTGCAATAAAATTGGTTTTATTACTGATGGTAGTTTAAATAAAATGACCCTTTGGAAGATTTGTAGTAAAGTTATATTTTTATATTGATACAATCACCAGGTACAGCTTTTTGAGTTACAGATTTTTACAAATATACTTTGTCAGTTTATTTCAAATTTTGGAAAAAAAAGGACTATCAGAAACATGTATGTTAAACAATTCCAAATTAACTAAAAATCAAGTCCTGTCTTGTAGAGATTGCCACAAGAATTTTAATTAAATTAATAATAAACAGACTTTACTATTTTAATATTGTTATAAATCAGCTCGGCAGCAACGGCTAACCTTTAGGCAGGGCAGGTCAGCTCTTGCCCTCGTTACTCACTGACACATTACAATGAGTGGCAGCAGTCCTTCTATCACATTTATTTAGTACTAACTACAAATAAACGACAGTCAATTAACACTTTACATTTATAACATGACGCAGCCTCTAACCCACAATGATTCATATAATTACACAAACATCTGGCATCTGGCAGGTGAGAAACTAACATCTTCTAATTTATTTGTCTAACACTCAATAGGACTGCTGCAGACTGTCGCTCGTCATTGCAAGTTAATAAATAATAATGGAGTTGCAATGATCCTTTCAAGTGATAGCAGGCTGTTTATAATTTTAAATATATGGTTTAAACCTAAATAGGCACAGTATGAACAGGTGAGGAGACAAGCTTCTTGAAAATATTTATATTTCATTGCATAATTAAAATATTTCTATGCAATTCTCATTACATAGCCTCCCTGAAATTTACAAGTGTATCTGCCTCACCCTGACACATTGGCATCTCAAATCACATGTTAAGCCTAACATAATTATTGGTCGACTTGTGACATTATACAATTCAATTTAGGCGATGCCAACGGTCCGGCCAATGCGTATTATCGCTCACCACACTCCTATACTTACATTATACTAACTGTGTGCCTTCTCAGTGAACAGACATTTTGTTCTGTCGCACGCTTACGGGAAATTCCATCTTACTCCTTCCATTATATAGGATACAACACTATCACACCAAAATAATGTCCATCGACTCCGATCCGTACCACAGTATAACTTCCCGAAAAGCCATAACTTTATCAAACAATACAAAACACTTCACCAAACTAACACTTTTCCGTCACTGTTATGAGTTCCTGCGATAATATATTTTTGTTTCGGTGTAGCTGTCACGCCTCGTCTGGTCCTACTTGGCTGGAAACAAAAAATTAAACTTTACATTACATTTATCGGTAAACTCGTGCGTGCAGTAGCGCGCTCTGGGGAAAGATGCTTTAAATCAGGCATCGGCAAGATCAGCAATGTGAATAATAAAGAAAAGCGAGCCGCCGCCAAATGAAGTCTGTGCATATTAAACATTTGTTGTTTTTCCTTGGGCTTTTAAAAATACATGAATTATATTAGTCAATAATCCCATATCTATAATCATCAAGGTGTTTACGCTTTTTAAATTGTATTTTAAACTTAATAACGAAAGTTGGAAAGTGTCAGATCATTGTGGAGACGCGTCGCTAAGACATGGGTCACCACGATATGTATTGTATGAGTAACGAGTGCTGCAGTGTGGTCACGCGTAAGTAATCGGTCTGACAAGTTGTTTTAGCCAGGGTATGTGACGGTTGAAATTTTTTGGGAAACAATTAATATATATTTATAAATGCTTTTATACCCAAAGGTGTAATCTTTTTACTTCCAAATGATTTATTAATTTATTTGCAGAATTGTAGATATACAAAGATCTTTATCTTTAATCATGTCATAATAATATATGACCCCATTTAGATTCTATAATAAAAACTATTATTAAAAACAGTCAAACAAATATTTCAAAGAAAAAACATGTCCGAAAATTTGATAGTTTAAATTTAATCGTAATGATAATAATAAATTAAGTATTTAATTATTAAATTTAGTTAGAATCAAAATAAAAATACAAATTAGACTGTTCTTTCTGTGTCCATAGTATTGCAATAGAAATGACTGAAATAAATGGTATATCGACCAGTCAAAAATGTATTTAAAAAAAGAGATTAAGTTTTTTAACTTGTTGGTATCCTTTCGCAACTAAAAAAAAACAATTGTATTAGAATGGAATTTTCCAATCTGTTTTAAATAAAATATGGACCATCGAAAGTTAAATATTGAATCGAGTATGGCTGCGTGTATAATACATAAAGCAGTCTCATAACGACATGACTGTTTCTCGCATAACTCGGTCCAGTTAGCCTCTCGTGTAGCCCGCACGCGAGTGTAGTTAGTTAGTCGAGTGGTATATATTTATTTACATACATACATGAAACGGACACAAAGAACATCACCGACATTTACCGTGGGAGAGCCATGCTTCGGCATGAATGGGCCGGCTCGACCGGAGTGATACCACGGCCTCACAGAAAACCGGTGTGAAACAGCGCTTACGCTGTGTTTCATCGAGTGAGTGAGGATACCGGAGGCCCATACCCCAATCCAACGCCCCCTATCCCCCTCACCATCCCCTTTCCCCCCAGGCCGCCATAGTGTGGGTCACCATGCTGCATTGTTCTTTTTCGCATTGAGGATGGTGACCACCACTCTTGGCTCTCATTTCACATCATTCATCTCAAGCTTGGATGCTCATGCTTTCCATCAGGCAAGGCAGAGTCATTTCGGAAGCTTAAATATATA
>PKRV01000612.1:2239438-2276587 GCA_003709505.1 Hyphantria cunea
GTAGGATTTGAACCCACAACACTTAGCACAGTACAGTAGAGTCAGGTCGAGTGGGTCGTGCGTACCTGCAGCGGCCTGCGGCGCGGGCTGCGGAGCGGGCGGCGCGCTGGGGGCGGCGGGCTGCTGCTGCTGCTGCTGCTGTTGCTGCTGCTGCTGCTGCTGTTGCTGCTGCTGCTGCTGCGGCTGCGGCTGCTGCGGCCGGCCGGGGCGCAGCGCGCCGCGCCCACGCGGGCCACCGCGCATCGAGCGCCATCTGCCGTCGTCGTTGAAACTGCCAGAACAAACTACTTTAATGTGCTGCCCCGTGCAATCATACGAACGTTATTCGTGACGAAAACCTTACAATAGGGTAGACGATTGTGTCGTAAATAAATACCGATGTCTATCACTAAAACGAATATTACAAAACATCTCGGCGAATATAATTATTACAGCTTTTCGTTTCTATTACAAATTTTAAACAAATAAACATTAAAATATACTGATCAATTGAGTAGCCTATAACAGTCCGTCACAAGTTTGTATTTACTACACTTTTCATACAAAGTTGTCGTTTTGACAGATGATAAAAATAACTAATTTGAGTAAAGTGTCATCTGCCCTATTTTATACAGAAAAATATAAATAAAAGCACCGCCAAATACTCACAATTGGTTGGACTGGTGCTGAGGATTGTGGTGCGGGTTGTGGTGACGCCAGCCACCACGGCCGCGCCACGCTCCCCGCCTCGCCGACGCCACGCCGAACGTCTCCGAGTTAAGTTTGCGCTCCGTCCGCCAGTCCGTACGCTGGCTGCGACCCTTCGATCTGCGATACACACGAATATTATCATTCCATACTAAATATACACTCGTTAGCGCAATGGTAGTGTACGCGGCTGCCGTGCATATTAGGCTTCGGGTTAAATTCAGAGATCGGACCGAATGTTTGTAATCTACAAATATTTGTCCCGATGTTTATTATTAAAATGTCCGAAAATATTTACTTACATAAACATTTTCTTAAAGTCAGTACTATTTATGTAATTAATATTTTAAACAATCAAGTATCTGGTATTCTCTTTACTTATAAACTATCTAAATAGATAGAAAATCCCTGCTAATAGTATAAAGTCGAAAGTAAACGTGTGTCTGATATGCTTTGACGGCTAAACTGCTGCAACGAATTCCATTAAAATTTGGCATGGAGTTCCATTGATTTTTGAGAAAAGATATAAGCTACTCTATACCGCGATAACCGATATATACGCAGGCGGATCCGCGGACAAAAGATTTTTGAAATAAACTTCAAACAAAGTAATATTTGAATTACTTTATGAAAATACCCATAATATATAATAATAATAATAATAAAGCTTATTTATTCCAAACATTTTAGGTACAATTTTACAGTTATATATATATATATATTAATTTAAGGTTTGGATCCCATCTGGGTAAAAGCCTCCTCCATTTCCTTCCATTGAGTCTTGTTTTTGACGGTATTCATCCAGTTCACGCCAGCGAATGGGATTATATCATCCACCCACCGTTTTTTTGGTCTACCTTTTTTTCTTTTTCCAAGTGGACCGCTCCATTTTGTTATTAGGGAAGTCCACCTTTTATCTGTATATCTAGCGATATGTCCTGCCCATTGCCATTTCATTTTTAGTGCGTGTTTAAGAGTGTCAGTCAGTTTTGTCCGGTGTCGTATATCTTTGTTTTTAGTTTTATATGTCTTTTTCAGTCTTAGGATACTTCTTTCCATTGCATGTTGTGTGGAGAGTAATCTGTTTCTTATTTTCTTGGTGTATGTCCAGGTCTGGCATGCATAGGTGAGACATGGTAGGATGCATGTATCCATCACTGTTCTTTTTATCTCCATGTCGTAATTTCCTTTCAGGATTTCTTTTCGTGTCCAAAAGCTTTTCCATGAGTTCCTGATTCTTCTTTCCACTTCTTCTTCATTGCTGTTTGGGTCGAATGATATTTTCTTTCCTAAGTATATATAATCTGTGACATAGTTAATTTTGATTCCTTCTATTTGGATTAGTTTGTGATGACTGTTCGACATTATATTAGTTTTTTCAGCATTCATGTGTAGACCTACTTTTTTACTTTCCCTGTTAAGATCCTGCATCATTTTTTCCAATTCTAAGGGTGATTTAGCAAAGACANTCTTTGGTTTTTCTTGGTTATCTCCTAGGCTTTGTATCCATTTTTTATGTGTATTTAGTTCTTTGAGTGCCCTCTTTTCACTTCTAAAGTTTCTTAGGTTTTTCTCAAATATTTCTTTCCTATATTTTTTATAGTCTTCTCTAATCGCTTTATGGGCTTTTTTATAGATTTCTTTCAATTCATCCTTCATTTTTCTGGTTTTATTTTTTTGTAAGGTCAATGCTGTCCTCTTTTTTATTAGATCTAATATAAATAACTAAAATATTTTAACACACAACGCCATCTAGTCCCAAACTAAGTAACTAACAAGTATGAGTATCAGTTCTTTTCCAAAATGATGCAAGGCATTTTTGGAATATGATTACTCAATAAAGTTCTTGCATAGGGGTTCTTAGTTTTTTAACTTTAAATTGTTATCAAAGAATAGTAAGAGTAACTAATAGATTTTTGGTTAGTTTTTTTGATAGATTATGGTGTTAATTTAATTATAGGATGACTCACCTTTCAACAGCTTCACAAGAAATATTATCGAAGAAACTCTTGTTCTTGTCATAACCAGTGTAACCATTTTGGTCATCATCAACTTCGGGTTCACCAGCACCTGTCTCATTACCAGAATCGTCCTTCTTGTCTACTTCACCCTGCGTGATAATAATTACTTCAGATTCCTGTGATATTCAAAAATTAAAATAAATTAATAAAAAACATTAACAAAACAAAACAAACAAGTAAGAGAATTTAGAAAATTATTACAATCACATTTTATATCAGTCCCCAATCCGCACTTGGCCAGCGTGTGTACGTATGGCCTTAACCCTCTCCTGAGAGGAGACCCGAGCCCAGCAGTGGGACATTATGGGTTGTTGATTTGATTTGATATTTTATATATTTTTTTAATTCATGATAAGGGACAGTTAGTTAGCATTTGCAAACTAAAGATTTTATTTAAGGTATGCAACTCCTATGATTCAAAGGCCTTTATTTATTAAATTAAATTTAATTGCACAAAATATTTTCTGACACGCTAGCTCACTTCGATAAATTATCCTTCTCATAACCACTAATCGGGAAGTACGCACCAAAGTAATGGTCGGCACATCTCTAATTATACGCAAGGGCTATCCCTTGCGTATAATTAGAGTTATTTATGTTTACCTTCATTCAAATAGTTATGAGATAAAATATCTTGCCAGTTATTTGTTCATAAAAAATTATGTTTTGTTCGTACTATATTTAAATCAAATTATACTTCAATAATCGAAAATTTTAACCCTTTTTCCTGACTAGTAAGACTGTATTAACTTGTTCTTCTTAAAGTTGCCAACATTTGCTACTATTATTTTACTGTCGTTAAGTAAGACAGAAGTAAGTTAAAAAAACTAACATGGTAATCAAGTGTGCAGTAAGTAAAAGGCGGCCATTTCTTTATTGCTATCTAAATCGGAGGGTGTTTTCTTGTTAAATAAAGAATAATAAGTACGGTAAAAAAAACTGGCGTGTTCTTTTCTCGCAACCGCTTTTTCTGACTTACTGAACTTTCGTTCACCACTGCTTCTGCAGTTACTGCGTTAAGTATGCACACGTTATGAATGTAGACTGATGGATACAGTTCGTATAGGTTTAGTGCAAAGTGCGAAAAACACATTAAAATACAAACACGGATTGGCTTACACAGTATTTTGCGCCTAACACATATTTAATAATAATACAAGGTGTTAAAGTGTCACAAGTATGTCCGTTGCACTTTGAAATGAGACTAGATACGACGTAATATCCGATTGAATAATATAAATTAATTATACGCTATATAGTATCAGAGTAGCAGCTGTTTTTATAATAGTTTACGTTTCTCAAAATAGTAAAACCAGTTTTGTATCTCGGGTCACATAAATGCATTAACTTGCATTACTAATTATTACTGTTTTATGGTAAATGTAATGTATTACAGTGTAATAACGTTAGTGTAACAAACGAAAACTTAAAAAAATTATGTACATATTTTGAATGGCACAAACCGTCCTTTTCATTCTCGCGGGTGTGCATAATTAACATGTATTTTGTTGTTTTCAAACTGTAACCACTTAAATTTATGTACAGAAAGAATTAATAGATTATTTTGTTTATTATTAAAGTGGCTTATTTATTAGCATCCTGACACTAAGAACTATATATTTTTGTATTTTTAAGCAGGATCCCTATTGTAAAAAAAACTATTTGTGAGTAATTATGAAGATACATAAAATAAAACACATTTTAAAGTTATTAACAAACTTACCTCAACTTTAACATCTCCCTCAGAGATCTTAGTCTTCGCAAGTTGGCTGCGGAGCTCTTCAAATTCAGTATTTGCTTGCTCAAAATCATAATCCTTGTCGAACTTAAGAGTATTCTTATTGCGGGGAACAAATCCGCGGCCTCGACCACGGGGCCTGCCTCGCCATCCTCCACGGTATCCCTGGCCCGTGTGAAACACTGACGAAAAGTTGTCTTGGCCTAGAACAAACGAATTCCTGCATGAAAAACGTATTTAGCAATTCTTATTTAATAAAAAATCTCTTTAAAATTTAATTGAAAACTAAGAATGTTTTTTTTTAGTTCGCATTTGTAATTCTCATGTCCCTAAACATGGCATAAGGTCTGACTCGCGTAACGAAACCGAAACAATATGTATGTACATTTTTTTCCCACTACAAGGATCAATACTCGATTGTTGTGTTCTCTGCAAAAACTTTATAGTTCTAAGGAAACTCTCGAATTTTGCCACCAAAATACGTCGATATAGTTATATTGATTTTGATTTACGCGCGTAATGCTTAACTGGGTTTAATTGGATAGTTTTAAAGCATGTTTCAAATCATAATTTACTTTGAATGTGTTGTAATTTTATACAGTTTCAAGAGGCATAGATTTGTATTTTGCTACCTCCAGCTTTAGTGAACACAACACATTTTCTGTTTATTTAAATGTGGTCTAATGTATTTAAGTCTAGCTTACCATGATGTTGTTGGTGATGGTGAGGCTGTTGACCCTGTTGTCCCAGACCATGCCCCGAGTGGCCAGCATTCTGTTGATGCTGCGGATGCTGTAAACAACAAATATACAGTTCATTTTTTACCCATTTAAATTTAATTTAAAGTGTGATCATTTGGGAAGCAACATTTTCACAACCTCTTTTTTTTGTTACATTTTAGTGTAACAAAACAAACAATGTAACCTGTAACCTAAGTTCTTTATCTCGGGATCTCATGAGTTAATATACTAAAATGTGTTTAATACTTTCAATTTCCAGTTCAATGTACCAGTTTTAACTGTTAATAGAACGAATGCAGTCATAACAAAAATGTTGATATATTATTTGTTTCTCAAGTCCAGGTCGTGGGATCACTTGCAGTGCAGTGGGCCTACACACTCAATATTGATTGTAGTGGTCGGGACGCTTTAGTACCTGGTTCTGGTGTTGGTTGTGTTGTTGGTTGTGTTGTTGGTTGTGTTGTTGATTGTGTTGCTGGGCGCCACCGCTAGGATAGCGAGTTCGGTTGCGCGAGTTGGTGCGGTTCCGCGCCGCGGGGTGAGCGCCCGCCACGTTCTTCGGACCCGCGCCAGGGTTGCTCCCGCGACGGCTGTCCCGCTGCTGGTTCGAACCACTCGCCACTGTACCAACCTGTGCGTCAACACACACTGTTCATTTCTGATCCACTGTACCACTCAACTTTCTTACACAATTCATTTTCGTTACTCTACAACTCTACTCTACCACAAGCTAAATTATAATACTACCCTGCTATCACTCTATTGATGATAGTTTGTGTGAAGATTTAAATAAAAATAACAGGTTAGTTATGAGCAATAGCTGAATTTTGTTTTGTGTATATACCTGAGTGCCCTGGTCAGCCGTAGGACTCTTCCGATGCACGCCTACAGCAGGGGTACCTGACCGCGAAGCGCTTTGTTGAGATCCTCCTCCAATAAGATCGAGCATCGAGCCTACAAGATGAAATAGAATTATAACTATGTATACTTTTGAAATTCTCAATCATCTAATGCCAATGACATTTTGTTTGATTGTGAATTTATACATATTCAAAACAATTAAAATACATATGATATGATATTTGAAGAATATGTAATGAAAATATATTCCATTTGTTTCAATTTTATTCAAAATTGAAACAAATGGAATAATTTTTTTTTTAAATTCTTCTACCCTCAAATACTAACTTATACTGATACTGATGTATTGTTTTCAAGAATCAATTATTATGTATTCTTATTGGACATTGGCATTAAATGCTTTTATTTTCAAAAAAAATGCATAAGCTTCAGATGAGATATGTTGCAAAATAATATACATGTATAATAATTTTTACACAAGCAACAGACCAAGGATAAGAAATGATGAAATGCGTTTTGCGATTTTTTGTAAAGTGTCATATACATAATCTTTTAATCTTAATATTATTTTTTAAGTTTTATTTTATAAATTTTTTTTTCATAATAATATAATTGTTGCAGTCAATATAAAAATGAATATAATATGTGAATATAGCTGATGTTAGTTAATTAGGGAAATTGAAAAGAATATTAAATTTGATTTATATGATTGATATCAGTAATATTTATAAAAGAATGTCAAAAGGGTTACTAATACCCCAAAATAGGGGTGTATTTGAGCGTAGCACTTGTGTAGGGCCCTATTAATGTGTATAGTACAGTCAGAAGTTTTATTAGTACAAATGTATTTTTAACTGATATTCTGAGTGCTTCATTACCATATACTGTTATTGAATGATTTGGGTTAAATTTAATCAGTGGTCAAACTCGCGAAGGCGAACACGTCGCGTCACCGTTTTAAGGCGTCAAGATACCCTTATTGATGAATCATTTGGGTTAAAGGAGGTTATAATAGTATAATATTGTGATCAAGAGTGCATTTGCTTGATTTTAACAATAAAAAAATATTTTAATCAAATAAAAGTTCTGACCGTAACATTTTTAAGTGATATATAATATCTATAAGCTTGTACAATATTTAATTAATCATAATGAGCAGTGTTCGTGCCATAAATGAAATGCCAATCATACATACAAATAAGCATGTTAAATATTCTACTTTGAATCAACTACATATAATGAAGTGGATTTGAGTTCATGCAAGCTTAATACAACCTGATATGAGACAAGGTGATTGATGGTATTATTAACTTTCAAAAATGTGTAGGCAAGCATTTTTTACTATGAGAATTATTTGTATTTATTATTAAAGTTTTTGTTTAATACTGATTAGTATATTAAGTTTTGATTAGATTGTCATATACATGTCAGATCCTCTTATAGGCATGCTCTAGAGAAGATATCTGTCTATTGATATATTTATTTACAGTTCTAGTAATGAAATTTTATTCCCTAAGGAGTTGACATCTCTAACAATAAAACGAACTATCATAAAGGGGTGTCTAAATGATTATGGTATTTTACATTATCTCTGGATTGTATATAATAATGTAACAAGTATGTTAGGGTTAGAATTTTTTAATCAAACTTTGATATGAGTTTAGATAGTGATTTTTCTTATTTTAATTTTTTTAATAGTTTCGCCAAAGTGTAATATTTAAAAATATTACACTTTGGCAAAACTAAAAGTACCTCAGTTTAAAATAAATTATTACATTATTGCAGTTGCAGAAAAAAGTATTGTAGGGTATCCTACAACACTTTTTTCTTGAACATACTAAATACTTTTCTTATAATGATGATCAATGTTGAAGTAATGATGAGTGTAAGCAACAAATCACAGCCAGATACTTTTATACTAATCAAAATCAATATAACGATCTTATTATAATGATACCTTTTATGTGGCCAAACTAAAAGAATCTTGCTATGATGCTACTGTAAAAATCGCAAGATAGCATGTATAAAGCAAAAGCTAAAATCAACCATGACAAAAACCTTGGTCTTTCACTTGATTGGCATGATGCACCACCCCTGTGCCAATTGGAGCCGTGGTCGGAAGGGGCTGAGGTGCCAACTCCACAGAAGTTTGCGGTGACAACTCACTAGTCTTGTTAAGCTGTGGATGCACACCTCCAGGGAAGCCGGCCATCGGATGGTACTGAGGGTATGGTGTTTGTCCAACCACCGGATGGGTGTACTGGCCTGCAAACTGACCAGGAGCACTGCCAGCCCCAAGCGTCGGCGGCACAGACATCTGCATGATGGCAGGATCGTTGGGCAATGATGGGACATTGTTGAGCACACGGATATCCTTGATGTCAGAGCCACGAAACAAGATGTAGTCGTACACCTGGCTTTGAGGTGCTACTGGGTACTGCGTTTCACGATCTTCCGTTCCAAATGATCGCACTACACATAAAAAACATCACATATGGTAAACACTAATAGGTCTTGAGTAATTATGATAAAACTTTCACAGTTGTCGATTTATTAATGTTACTGATGATACAGTACTCATAGTTTTAGCAATAAAATTTGTTCACGGAATAGCCTACAAATATTCTTTTAAGATCTTATTAGAAAAATTGTAGGTACCTCTAGAAAGTAAATTTCAAATTGGCAATCGAAACCACACTAAATACTATTTAAATAGTAAAAAGGAAGGTTTTGATACATATATGTTTACTAAATGCATGAAATATATTTCATAAATCCATACATAGCTGTTATCAACGTCATCAATGTGAAACCGCGGTCAAAGACGGGACCAATAATTTCACTTTGAGGGTAGCTAAAAAACAATGTGCTTATTTTAACAAAATCTTGAAAATTATATGGAAAACGCGGAACAATAACATAATAGACGCTTTCCCAAACAATAAACAAAGATGAGCATAAACAGGAGGGAAACGAAGAACTGTTTTCTAGAGAAGTCAATCGATGTTCTAATTAGAAAAAATAATTATTACGAAAAAACTTGTAGAAAAGCCATAATGAAACTAGGGATTAACATTGTTCTTTTTCTTATAGGAAAATAACAGTATCCATTTGTCAACTTACCGCTAGCCAGAGCGATGGTACATTCCTGAGGATCGACAGTGAAAAGCCGGCCCTCGTATCGAATATCAGCTTTAGATATTAGGCTTATCTTGGAGCCCAATTCAGGCATTCCGGAACTCATAATGTCACTTTTGTAATACTCCGCTGATGTTAAAGATTTTTAACGATATCGTCGACCATAAAAATACAGCCACCGAACAAAATGACTGACGGGAAGTTGGCAACAAGCGATGCGTTTACAAACAGCTGTAAAAAGTGGGGGAAATTTGAAACCTCATTATTTAGCTTATAAAAAAATTTTAACCTACAATTTTACAAAACTATTTAGATTAATGTTAAAATTATAACTAAGTGACTAAAAAAAATCCAAATAAAAACATACCAAGCAAAAAACACACGTAATAACTAGTAGTTTATAAGATAAGAATAATAAAATTTTGAACATAATATGTTTTTATGTTACTACTTTTAGAAGTTAAAATGTTATATGTATAAACTGTTATGATGTTTTATTGCGAGGGTTGTCGAGGTGTGGCACGCATCTAAACGCATCATTACGTTACACTAGAAATTTGATGATTAAGTAAATTCTTATCAAATAATTTTACTTGTTAATCTTATTATTAAAATACAGAGACCATTTTATTTGAAACTTATTTCAGATCGGCACAACATGATTTTCAAGTATTTGGATTGGACATTTTGAAAGTATTTATAATTTCTAGTGTAACGTAATGATGCGTTTAGATGCGTGCCACACCTCGACAACCCTCCACAAACGCACGCGTGTAAACAAGCTGTTTGGCTTAAGTTGTGTGAGGTTGTGATAGCTAGTTGCCGATCCGAGTTGGTGTCAGTGGCCTGTGGTCTGTGGTGTCAGTTTTTGAACACAGATCAAAAGAAGAGTGCGCGAGCGTTTCGCACGCTTAATAAAATAAAGATGTAACTCAAAAATAGCAAAAAAATAGAGATTTTCTTATAAAACGCGTATTCATTGCATAAAGAATACATAGATTTGGATAGTCGTTCAGTTACGACGTAAGTGAGCGAAATACGCGATCGAACTTCTCTTTAAAATAAACTAAAATTATAAAGATAAACCAAAATTCATCAGTTTCATTTTTAAACTTTCACCCCAGGTGTTGATGTTATGTTTCATAAAATGATGTAGGTTCTCAGTTTGCTTTTTTTGTCCTTAAAATCATCTATCTAGAACTGATTGCAATCTATTGTTTTTGTAGTTGTCTTTATCTCTATAATTTAACCTTAGATTCACCAGTAAAAGTTTCTAAATAACATAACAGATATTTGTAAATTTTTATTAAAAGTTGCTAAAGACAAGTGCTAAACTTTAAACGCCGATTCCCAAAAATTACGATTTTTGAGTTACATCTTTATTTTACTAAGCGTGCGGAAGTTTGCAGTTAGTGAGTGACTGCCAAGCCCTCGCCGGCGAGTAAATATAGCACGAGCGTTTGTGAAGGATTGTAATTTGTGAGCGATTGCCAAATCCTCCCAGGTGCGTAAAGATAGCATAAGACTGCACCGCACTAAGAACGCCAGCGGACTATGGAGTAAGGATGTTCGATATTCATCGATGTTGAGAAAACATCGATATGTAGCGGAATCTTATCAACATATCGAATTTATTCTTTACGTTGTATTTTTTTTATTTGATTTTACAGAATATGGAAAACTAATATTTAAAATAAATTAACATTCTTCATTTCCACACGAGACTTTATTTATTTTTTTAGAAAATGGATCAGCACATCAATAAGTTGGTAACATTCACCACGAGAAATGTCCGTTGGTGTAACATTTGGATCTGACGCAAACAACATTGCGAGTCCGTAGTTATGTTCATTTCATGTTTATGTTGGTAAATATTACTATTAGTGTCGAGATTTGCAAGTTTATGTGTTGTCCGGCTGAAATATATATGTTAAACGTACCTTACGATGTTGGAAACTCCGATATCCTCTACATCTAGGATGACCAGGATCAGTATTGGCGGGAGCAGCAATAGTTCCATCAAAAGAAGGAGTCTCATACCACAGAAGCGTGTTTCTTCCGTTAGAAATGAGGTTCGCTAAAATGATTAAAATATTTATTTATATCAGTCACACAAAAAATATAATGATTACATATAGATAAAAATATCAGTACCTAAAATTTTAATGGGTGAATAAGTGTCTGATTTAAAGAATGTTTTTATTATACGTTTTCTTTTATTCTTAAAACATTGTTAATGTGTATTATATTACTAATTTCAAATGTTCTTCACTGCAATTACTAAAGATGTCAAAAAATATCTCTTATTCACTAGGTTTCCTAATCTTGGGGATACTTGGCTATTTTCATAATAGTGTATTTTGTATCAGTAAATGTCTTAATTGATACAAAATACACTATTATGAAATTGATAGCAATGTAAATTCTATATTATTCAAATGGCATTGCTGTGATAATTATTACAATTATTGTATTTTTGCTGTGCTGTTGACGTATATGTTCTTGATGATCTGAATGTATTTACTTTCCACTCCTTGATTTTTTAAAGAATCCCATATATAATTATGTTTCAAAGAGTCAAATGCCTTATTATGGTCTACGAAGGACAGGTAGTATGGGCAGTTTTCAACGATTTGCTTGACAGTGTGGATATGATCGATTGTTGAAAAATCCGAATGGAAGCCTGCTTGTTCTTTGGGTTGATTACTGTCTAATTTTTTAGTCAAGCGGTGTAATAAAATTTTGCTGAACACTTTATATAAGTTCGGCATCAAGCTGATGGGTCTGTAATTGTTAATATCATTTTTATCTCCTTTTTTATGTAAAAGAATTATTGTTGATGATGTCCATTGAGAAGGAATTTGTTCGGTTTCCAAAATTTCATTGCATATATGTGTAAAAGGTTGTATTATCTCTTCCATGGTTAGTTTAAGCAATTCGTTAGTTATCGTATCATCTCCAGGTGATATGCCAGCTTTCTGTGTTTGGATAGCTCTTCTTACTTCACTTTGCATAACGTATGGGATAGGTTCTGAGTTTGGGTCTTCTTCTAGTGTTGTTTTGCATAAGTATTTGTTACTATTATCTGTATACAACTCTTTGTAAAAATCGGTTGCCGCCTGTAAAATATGTCCTCTCTTTGTTGTAGTTTGTATTTTCTTGTCTTTTCCTTTTCGCGTTGTCTTTGGTATCCATGTTGAATATTCTTTAGGTTGTTTTAAAGCTCTATTGATTCCTCCGGTTCGGTTTATTTGTTCTCTAACGATAATAAGTCGATTGGTTTTCCTGTGGTTTCTAATGGAATTTGAAATTTCTTTACTAATCTTCGCTATTTGTGTACGATTTTCTTTCCTGTTTTTTATCATTTCTTTTCTTTGGTTTATTTTCACTCTGGCTTCATCACCAAGTTTGTCACTTATATCTTTTATTTTAAATTTATTTATTTTTATTAGAGTTCCTTCTAAGATGTTGTATTTATCTTGAACATTATTTTGTTTGTCAATCAAGTTTATTGATGTTTTTAGTTCATTAAGATTTTGTTCTGATATATGGGTTATGGGCTGACAATTGGTTCCGTGAAGCTTTCTTCTTTGTATTTTTAATTCTTTGCACACTATTGTTCCTCTTACCATTCTATGATCTGAATTAAAATTTAGATTTGAGACCACGCTGACGTTGCTAAAAATCTTTGGTATATTGGTAATTATAAAATCTATCTCATTTCTATCTTTACCATTTGGAGACATCCACGTCCATTTCCTGTCTTGTTTTTTAGAAAAAAGTGTTCATTACTCTCAAATTTTGCTTGAAACAAAAATTGATCATATGTTGCCCATTATCGGTTCTTTTTCCCTGGCCATATTTACCTATGATGAATTCTCCTTTGTCTGATTTGGGGCCTATTTGACCATTAAAGTCCCCCATCAATATTATGTTCCTATTTAGTTTTTGCATTGTCTTGGTGGCATGGGCATAAAATTTGTAATTAGTAAATAATAAATTGTTGGTTTAAAAAGGTGTTTTGTTTTTTTTGTAATAGTCTGCACAATGAGATTTAAGTTTTGCTGTTCTGTCATAAGTAATAAATAATCGCTATAAAATTTTGCACCCCTAAAATATGTAATATATATGTATATAAATTGAAAGGTCCAGAAAAGGAACATTCATCTTTGAGAGAAATAATAGCTTTTATAATATTTTTACTATACATAGTATTTTTAAATAATAAAAAATCTACTTTTTTTGTTTAGGAGCGTAATGATGATGATGCTGAACGTTCATCATTGGTGGCATCTGAGCGTGCGATTGTCACATCTACACCACAACAATCACCCCGGTGTGGTCGTGACACCATGTCTTCATCACCTCAGAAAGAACATTTCCAAGGATGTCTCAAGCTTTATGCTGAAAATGTATGTTTCTATTGAATTAATTATCATTTTGGAATAACTATATAAAGCTCAGTAAGGTCGGACAACTGTATGTGTAAAAAAAAAGCAATGGTATTGGTTACTTCATTCATTACTTTGTTGTGCATTCATCAATCTTAGCTGAATTGTATAATATGTTATTTTTAATGTTACAAATAGTCTGCAGATATTTCAAAAAATCTTCCTCAAAAAAAACCGAAATAAGTGTTATTTGAAATGTTTATTTCAGAAAATAACAAAAGACAATGCTTGGAATCTGCAATTAATAGATTTCATGACAAATATGCTGAGGCGGCATGACTCCCGCATGGACAACTTGCAGACTGCCTCTACAGTAGTTGATGCTTCAGCCCGGATCTACTCTTTCAGGGTTGATGCAGTGCACTATGATGTACTGAAGATGGCTGGAGGACTTAGTAAAGCAGCACATGTAAGATCCAATTCTTAACTATATTGATATATAAGCATATTATGGCTTAACTGATTGCAAGGGGTTTTCAATGGATTGGATGATGAAGGCTACTTATTTATATGCATCAAGTTGAATATCGCAAATTCGTCTGCGTTTTACAACCTTTTTCATTGATGTATTTGTGATAAATAAAAAACCAACAAATAAAAGTTTTTAATCCAAATCAGTGTTCACTGAGTTTAGCCAGTTAAGCCAAACTCTTCTGTCTAATTCAATCTAATTCATTGTATAATCTTTTAGCCAAATCTGTTATAAATTGTATATGTTCTTATTTACTTTCTTAATCGTCAATTGATTTCTGGACCAATTACAGGAAAAATCTTTTTTTTGTGGATCTAACAAACATATCCAATACTTTGACCCGCCCAAGCTTCGCAAGGGTACTGTTTAGTTACTGATGTGGTGTGAGTATTTTTATCATCAGAGAATTCATCTATATATTATCAATACATCTTCCTCTTTAACTCTCTATTAATGAAAACCACATTACAATCCGTTGTGTTTCAAAGGTCTAAGGGAAAAGTTCTATGGGAAGTAACATTATTTAATTCTCTCTAAAGATATCTGTATCTCTTTCCAGACAAAACGAGGTAAAAAAGATGATGATAATAATGGTGTTCAAGAAGATGGTGCCGTGGACAGTGACACTGCAGCCCCAGTTAAAAAGAAGAAGAAAAAATCTAAAGGGGCCATTGCTGCTAATCCAGAAGTGTTTAATGGAGATTTTGATATCAATGACTGTTTAGGTTAGTTACCAGTATCATAAAGTAAAGGGTCTTTATTTGAGACGGTGGAAAATTCCTTTGGAGCCCCACAGGGATTCATAGGAGCTGGATAACAGAGGTCTTAGCGTGAGTTTATGATTGGTAAGGAGTTCATCATCTACCTATTGCTGTCTACTGCTGTACATAGGCATCTTCTAGAAGAGTAAAGAGTTCAATGCGGGTCAATTCCAATGCTGAATGTGCTATGTTATCATCAAGAACAAATTTATGTGAAATAAATTTGCACTCGGGCCCCTGAAAAATAGTTTCTAAGTCTTCTTAAATGTCAGTAATGTTTTAATGAAGGTGTAAAACTGCTAGTTCGCAATTAATACAACATAAATGTGTTTTTTTAACAGATCCGTTTTTTGAGCGTTTAGCAGCGACGCAGGGCGACGTAACATCGTCAAATAGAGCATTCAATGCCACATTACCTATCCAAGACAATTCCTTAGCATTAATATTGAGGTAACTTTAATAAATAAAATTTCTTGAATAATAATTATTTTAATAGTTTATTTTAATTTGTATAATTAACTAGCGACTGGCCTGACCTCACACGAGTCTTTAAAATTTTCGTATATCCTCTACTATAATATGGATGTATTACACATATAAACCTTCTTCATGAATCATCCTATTTATTCATGAAGTGGGAGAGCCACGCTGAGACATGCATGCCGGCTCGACCTGAGTGATACCACGGCCTCACAGAAAACCGGTGTGAAACAGCGCCTGCACTGTGTTTCACCGAGTGAGTGAGGGTACCGGAGACCCATAATCCAACCCTTTCCCTCATCCCCCTCCCTATCCCCCAAGGCCGGCAACGCACTTGTGACGCCTCTGGTGTTACGGGTGTCCATGGGCGGCGTTAATCGCTTACCATCAGGCGATACGTCTGCTCGTTTGCCCCCGATTCCATAAAAAAAATAATATAAAATCCATTGAGTAGTTTAAAAAACTTCCTGATATTTTTTCAGAACTGACGACCGATACCTTGAAGAAATAAAAGAAAATATTCCAGAAGAAATTAACCTCTCTGAGCGAATCACCATTGCATCCAAGTTATTACCGGCATTCACTGACAATGATCATATATGTGAACCATTCACTGGTTTTTCTATATCTAACTGGGATCCTGACACTGAAGACAAGTAAGCTATTAACCTTAAGAACAGCTACGACAAAATGCCTGAGCACAAAAAATTTACCTGAAAATGTAGCACAACTTCAAAATATGTTGTAGTGGTAAATTTTGTACTATAGTAGTTTTGTATCTGGCCTAGCTTCCTAACAGCTATCAAAAATAAAGTCAATTTTTTTTATCTCGTTTCACGCAATGACTTCTGTTGCCTGGCATTCATTTAATCAAATTTGTGTTGATATGAATTCTAAACTGAACTCCCAAACAAAATCACCTTTTTTCTTCAAAATAAATAAATAATAAGTATGCAAGTAATGTATTAAACACAAGTATAACATATGCTATTTTTTTTCTATTTTCCTTCTAGCGTGACCAGAGTCAATAATTGGGTAGAAGATAATCAACTAAATTTATCGCAACAAGCCCTTGCGTTTGACATGAATGCTGAAGTGGAGCCTATACCGCTAGATGAACCTAATAACGATTTATTTGGTAAGAAAGTTTTCTAATAAACTAAAGTTAGTAACTAGTATTTTTTTTTTTGATTTTTAAAATCTTTGCTTCTCTAAACTTCAAATAAGTAATGAATCTGTTAGCTAAACTTCAAATGCTATCAAGACCAATAAATATGTATATACATACGCCGAACAACTTAATTATATTTATTTTCAAATTATTTCAATTCATTATTTTATATTTGTATTTATTGAAGTATAGTTATTTTCATCAATTTTAATAGTCAGTTAGACGGGTCAGTCTAGAGTATTATTTCAAGTTTTTCTTGTTTCCAGTGAATTTGTCTATGTAGTCTGTTGTCTCGCTTGTCTTTTACCGATTCTCATGGGGTAGTGTGATACTATGTATTCATAAGATGGACCTTCATATCAACAAACAGAGAGCGAAAATTAGATTTTTTTAAATAATAGTTAGATACTAGCTATTTGATCGAATACTATAAGGGATAAGTGGTCGACGGGAGTGCTAATAGGTAATAGTATACACTTGCACCGCTGGTGGCATGTTACCATGAGCGTCTCCGTGATTCGGAGGTCACGTTAAGCAGTCGGTCCCGGTTGTTATCATACGATAACAGTCGTGAAGCTTGGTTGGAGGCCTTCGGGCGGCTTAAAAACATCCAACGGCAAGATACGTAGCCACAACGTATTCTTGCCAGTCCCCAACCCGCACTTGGCCAGCGTGGGGACGTATGGCCTTAACCCTCTCCTGAGAGGAGACCCGAGCCCAGCAGTGGGACATTATGGGTTGTTGTTGTTGTTGTCTATGTAGTCTGCTCTCTCGCCTGTCTTTTACCGATTCTCATGGGGTAGTGTTACACTATGTATTCATAAGATAGACCTTCATATCAACAAACAGAGAGCGAAAATTGGATTTTTTTAAATAATAGTTAGATATTAGCTATTTGATCGAATACTATAAGGGATAAGTTACAAACCAGTGCCAGAGAGTCACTGGTACTCTTCGGGCGCTTTATCGACTGAGAAATTTCCTGCCTCCAAAAACCAAGACTATGCTTGTGCAAACTCTTATCTTTCCTATAATCGATTATGGCGATGTGTGCTGTTATGACCTGAATGCAGATCTTCTCGATAAACTTGACCGTCTTCTTAATAACTGCATTCGATTCGTTTTTAATCTCCGTAAATATGATCATATTTCCCTTTTTCGCACACAACTCAACTGGTTACCTATTCGCTTACGACGAGAACAACGAGCCCTAACTTTCTTGTACTCAATTTTTAATAACCCATCCTCACCAAAATATTTAACTTCCTACTTCCAACTTCTTCTGCAGCCACCACAACAGAAACCTTCGGTCCACTAATAACCTCCTTCTTCGATGTCCCTCACATACGTTTTTTCATCCGTGGGAGAGCCACGCTTCGGCATGAATGGGCCGGCTCGACCGGAGTGATACCACGGCCTCACAGAAAACCGGTGTGAAACAGCGCTTACGCTGTGTTTCATCGAGTGAGTGAGGATACCGGAGGCCCATACCCCAATCCAACGCCCAGGCCGCCATAGTGTGGGTCACCATGCTGCATTGTTCTTTTTCGCATTGAGGATTGTGACCACCACTCTTGGATTCTGCTCATGATTGATCTGCTCTTGGACTCTGCCCTGCCTGATGGAAAGCCATCAGGCAGGGCAGAGTCATTTTGGCAGATTAAATATAAAAAAAAAAAAAAAAAAAAAAATACGTCAGAGTTTGTTGGCTCATCTTTCGTTGTTCAGTCCGTTCTACTCTGGAATAGGCTCCCTCTCGAAATCAGAATGGCCACCAACACTTTTTCTTTTAAGATAAAAGTAAAGCAGTACCTTATAAAACAACTTGCAGAATCAACATCTACATAATTGTCATCTATTAATCCTAGTATATCTTTTCATGTTTGTATGTATATATTTATATAAGTTATATTATTAGTTAGTTTAGTTGAAATAAATAAATAGATAAATAGAATAAATATCTAGTTGTATGTATAGTATGTATTAGTTCTTGTATGTATGTAGACTAGCTTTTATATATTACTTGTTTTTGATATATTGCCAGATATGTATATTTTGATACATTTTTTCTTACAAAATGCACCTACATCTTGTCTTCTCTGCATCACCCGATGGTCGACTGGTAGAGAATGCCTTAGGCATTAAGTCCGCCAATGCACCTAAAGTGCATGATGTATTAAATAAATAAATAAGTGGTCAACGGGAGTGCTAATAGGTAATAGTATACATTTGCACATCGGCGGACGTAATGCCAGTGAAGCTTGGGGCATCGATCGGAGAGAGCAGTGTGTCCACAGAGGACGAGCCGCTGGCGGGTATCGAGAGCGAGGAGGAGGCGGACGTGGCCGTGGCGGCGTGCGTGGCGCGCGCGGGGGCGGGCGGCGCCCCCCCCCGCCTCTCCGACATGCGGCCCGCCGGCGCCGCCGACTCCCGTCTCGAGTACTCCTACTGCGGCGCCATCGTCGCCGCCTGGGCCGGGCCCTCGCACTGGCGCCTCAAGAACAACAGAGGTACTATATCGATGGCGATACGACGAACTCACTACAATATTAAATCTAAAATATTTATTGAATTCACAGCAACAGTCCCCAACCCGCACTTGGCCGGCGTGGGGACGTATGGCCTTAACCCTCTCCTGAGAGTATACCCGAGCCCAGCTGTGGGACGTTATGGGTTGTTGATGATTTATTGAATTAAAAATGAGAAAAATTAATGTGATACAAATATTGTCATGATCATTTTTAACGGACCAAGTGTTTGTTGTTTAAGAGAAAAAATAATAAATAATAATAATAATTAATGGTGGAGCGATGATTTGCGCAGGACGGCTGGCAGGAGCTGGATGCGAGAAGCCATAGATCGAACTAAGTGGCGTGAAATTGGAGAGGCCTATGTCCAGCAGTGGACTGCGATAGGCTGATGATGATGATGATGATGAATAATAATTATTTATTTCTTAAAAACATATCCTTTACATAATAGTCACAGGTGTTCTAGCTAGGCTACTTAAATAGCCTGTATTGAGAACAATCTGCTTCTGTATTCCATAAAATTAACAAAAGATACATAGGTATACATATAAAATTTCAAATTGTTATTAAAATTTAAATACTAGATTACATTAACTGTTGTGTTTGTTTGTGTGAACGTGTGCATGTGTGGGAGTGTGTTTGTGTGTGTAAATCTATGAAATTATAAAGAAATTAGAAAGAAAAAAAAAATTTTTGATGACATGAAGTTCTCAAAAAACATTATATGTGCAGTGATTTTTATTCTGCTTTGAATATTTACACTATATTTATACTAATATGAAAATCTACCAAATAAAATATTTACAATAATTCAATACTTCGAACCAAACTTTATTATGGCGTGCATATAGATGCGCAGAATACACTTATAGGTATCAGCAGGACGCAAAGGAGGGGGGGGGGGGTCAACCCATGCCGCATCTTCATTATGTGTGTAAGTTGTGTCCGTACACTACACATGCACGCATATTCTTGCCTACAGATATTTCAGTTATTATTCGTCGCTAATTATTTCATAACTTACTTTTTTGTAGTTTTTGTATTTTATAAATAAAATATTTTTCTGTATCCATTAAAATCTTGCGGGCTGTATAATCTTCTAAGCCAAAGTAATTTATATCTGTAAATAAATTTTCACAAACAGGACAGAACACGACAAGGTAGAAAAATGTTACTATAATTAAATAAAATTAGATAAGTAATGGTGATCATATTTTATTTGCCTCGAATAATATCTCAGAAATAATCCTTCTATTTCCTGCCGGTTAAGATGGTAGGGAGAGACCTATTCATATTTTTATAAATTATTGTAGGTATTAAATAAGTGCATGTAATATTAAATTTCATATTATTATTAAATCTCCATACATCATTACATCCATTTATCTATTTATTTTCGGTTTGCCTGTACCCGCGCACACCTGCTTACGCAGCTAACTTCAGAATCGCCATAAAGTTTGGTTCGGACTATACATGAGACAGTAATCAAAATCAAACTTTAAAAAAATTATTACAGCCTCAAAAATGACCGAACGCACTCAATCAACGGCTGGCCGTCTAACAGTCGAAGGCAAGAAACCGCCTCGCATGAAACGTCAACTAGACTTCCTCGGTACTGGCTTGTCGTTCGACTGTCGGTCGGACCCAGTCGGAGAGTACGAACCTACCCAGCCAGCAAAAATCATGATAAGTAGGAAAACATTAGCCACTGGACATACATGGAACGAAGCTAATTTTAAAACTCCAATTGATAGGTAAGCTTTGACTTTGTATTTTTAATTAAACTTACACATTGAATTTTAGTGACAACACTAAATTTCCTTTTTGAAAGACAACTCACAACTTGGAGAAGGAGAAATGTAATATAACACCTAAAATCAGAATTATTAAGATCAAACTAAACAAATAAAAAACGTTCTATATTTTATTTATATACATGTAAAATGTGTCTAAAATTGCATTACGAATTTTTTTCTGACTCAGTAATTAATGACACTAAACTTGACACTATAGTGATAATCAACATTCTACTCCTAAAGAAATTAAAATAAGTGTCGAAAGTTTACATTAAAGTTCTTTTTAATGGGTTATTGATTAAAATTAAATAAATATTTTTTTTTAAACTTGCAAAAATTATTCGTACATACTTACAAAGTTTTTAATTAAATACATATAATCAACTTCCAATCGAGTAGATATAATATAACAATAGTTTTTTTTATTAAAAATACACTAGCGAACCGACCCGGCTTCTCACGGAAGTCTTTGAAATTCTCAGGTTGCCTCCACAATAATATGCATGTATTACACATACAAACCTTCCTCTTGAATGATTTCCAGTGAAAATAGAAAAAAAAAATTTTTTTTAGACATGTTATTACTCCATAAACATTAAATCTGAGCCTTAGTTTTGATACATAACTAAAAAAACTGAAGTAAAGAGACAGTAGAAAGTACTCAATAAAAATATTATTAAGAGTAAACGGCTTAAAAACCGTTGTATAACAATTTCATATTTATATATAGTATAATACATAAAATGAGTCTAAAATTGCATTACGAAATATTTTCTGACACAGTATATTTGGTGACACTAAACTTACTATATATGATAATAATTTAGTGTTCATATTTATAATGGTTAACTCAATTACCAACAACAGGATTTTGATTATATATACACTAGCGACCCGACCCGACTTCTCTCGAAAGACTTTGAAATTTTTGGATTGATACTACTATAACATGCATGTCCTTCCTCTTGTATCTATTTCTGAAAATTGTATAAAACATTCTAAACGCACAGACAGAAAAACAACTTAATTATATACTATAATATGTAAAGATAAACATATAGTAACATGTTTTTTTTTTACAGAGGTTTAGACGAGTCACACTTCCGAAAGCTATTCCTGCGGACCAAAGTCATGATGCTACGTAAACGCGACCTCGAACAGAGCAAGCAGCCAGAACCGGAGCCTGTCACAGTGGAGGAAGCGAGGGACTACGATTATAACAATGAAAATGATGCCTCTTATTGCCCTAATAATGTACCAGTAAGTCTCATTCATTCTTTGTGTGCGAGTATGAACTATTTTTAAGAAGAAATATTTAAACGGCCCGTGCAAAATCTAGGTTATTATGTTATAAATAAGGTGTAACTGTTTACATGAAAATCTTTTTTATATAGAAACCATCTTTTGCCCGCGGCTCCTCCCGTGTATATGTTGGTTATCGAGGCGAAGTGTAGCCTTACATCGTTTCTCAAGAATCAAAGTATCTTTATGTGTAATCGGTGCAGAAAACGGAACAGATAGATAGAGTACCTAAATTTCGAATTTATGATATAAGTATGGATTTTTTGTTTTTGAAGTTGACGATTGAACGTGGATCTTTACTTGCATGAATGTTCACAACTCGTTAAAATTGACTTTTAGGAATACAAAAGTGTTCCTTTTATTATAATAGCTGTTTTTATATTACCCCGTTAGTTAGTACTCCATAAGCCTTTCATACACTCGAGCTTGGTTATCTTCGAAAGATTTTTTAAACTTTTATTTGACCTGTAAATTATTTTCTCCCAGGACGGCGATGATTGGGGCAACGAAGACGCGATGGCCGCCGGTGAACTTCACGAGCAAGTGAAAGCTGCAGAGCCAGAAGAAATTGGTGACATGTTAGAACCACCGACAAAGGTAATACTTGATTTCTCTTCATCGATAGAATCGCTTACAATTTTACAAACATATACTTCTTTTTACACATCCATTGAAAAAATTGCCGCTATTAGAATAAGTCCCCAACCCGCACTTGGCCAGCGTGGGGACGTATGGCCTTAACCCTCTCCTGAGAGGAGACCCAAGCCCAGCAGTGGGACATTATGGGTTGTTGATGATTGATGATGATTAGAATAAGTTACATACAATAACTATTTATTTTCAGGTTGCCAAAATCTTCATTCCGTACGCAATGCGAGCGAAAAAAGTAGACATGAAGCAACTGAAACATTGCACTTGGAAAATGCTCACAGAGAAAACTCCAGAAGGAGAAAAAGACATTGTCTCACCGAATACGTTTTTTTCAATTTACTCTAGATTACCCAGCAAATTGTCGTCCAACATGCGCGAGTCGCTCAGTATACCTATCGCCTTGCTCTCAGTCCTCCACTTGGCTAATGAGAAAGGTCTTATACTAGAAAAACGTGATAACCTCAAAGATATAGGAATTCTCGGTCTCATAAATTAATTCCAGATATATCTTCGCCATTCCATAGAAATGAGGCTTTGGACATAACACGCTTGCCAGACGGATTGGTACCTGTATAGTCTATCTACCCTGTGGTGAATATGACAATACGACATTACCAAACAGCGGGCTCTTTAAATGTGTTGGTTTACTTTGGTTTGATTGTATCGCATATCCAAAAAGTGAAATTAAAGAATGAAATTTTGAAACTAAATGTCTTAAAAAAGAAAACCAATAAGGGCACCATTTTTTATTTAAGTTCACTAACCTGCGTGGCATAACGCAACTGCGTCAAATAGGTAGGTGCGCAACCATCGCGCGACGGACATTGGTATCAACAGCTTTCGTACATTAAGTAGGTATGTTATAATAGCTAAAGTAATGTATGCACGACTCCTTTTTAATAATGACTAAAAAGGTTTTTGAAGTGAAACTTCTTTAGGCGCATGAGGGTAAATTTTTTACAAATGTAACGTCACGCAAGTATGCAACGGAAGTGTCGAAAAAGGGAGAGAGAGCGATCGAGACCGATTGAGAGAGAGTAAGACAGGGCGAACGTAGCATGAAGCAACTAGCGATGGAGTGAGAGTAGGGATGCTTTAGTCACAACAATACCTATTGAAGTTTTTTTTTTTTTTTTTATATCTAAGCTGCCATAATGACTCTGCCCTGCCTGATGGAAAGCATGAGCAGAATCCAAGAGTGGTGGTCACCATCCTCAATGCGAAAAAGAACAATGCAGCATGGTGACCCACACTATGGCGGCCTGGTGAGATGCTTCTTCACGCCCCGCTTAAACGACCCGGGATCATAGTGGGAAGGAAACACGTGCGCTGGTAGTGAGTTCCAGGTTTTGACCGCTCGGCACAGGAAGGAATTACCGAAGCGATGAGTACGAGAACGTATGTCTTCCACTTNCCCGGGATCATAGTGGGAAGGAAACACGTGCGCTGGTAGTGAGTTCCAGGTTTTGACCGCTCGGCACAGGAAGGAATTACCGAAGCGATGAGTACGAGAACGTATGTCTTCCACTTTGAAGCGGTGACTTCTAAGGCCGGCACGTGTTGTTCTGTAGAGGAAGGGGGAGGGGGGGATCAATTGGAAGAGCTCTTCAGAACACTCACCATGGTAAAGGCGATAGAGGACTGCCAAGGAGGCGACATCTCTACGCAACTGTAGAGGCTCAAGGGTCTCGGTGGCTTCGGGACTATCGATAATACGGATTGCTCGCCGCTGCAACCGGTCAAGAGCGTCAAACAGGTACTGAAGTCGCGTCGAATAGTGTAAATATTGAAGAAATAAATTAAAAAAACTAAATTTATAATTTATATTAATTTGCAACACTTTTAATATTTTAATGACAATTAAATTCCTAACATATCTTCCTTTTTCCCTTCCTTTAAGTCTCGGAAATCTAAAGTTTTAGATTTGTATAAATATATACAAGACTGATAAATTAGTTCGCCAAAGAAGTTTCAATTCTGACATGTGTACTTTGTATGCACGCACTTTTTTTATTTTAAATTCGAGTCTCGTGTCGAAATTAGAACTGGAGGAGCACTATCTCAATTAGAAGTCAAAGATCGATTTTCTCGTATCCTCTGGACAGCTTGTTGATATTCGACTATTGAGGATATCGTGAACTTTATAGGAACATCATAAAGTATGTAGGTACATAAAGCCAGGACGGTGTTTTATTTCGTAGTCTTCGTAAATTAATATTATATCCATGTATATTTACTAACCGTATAACTAAATCGAGGCACTGTTTAAATCATCGCTACGCTACGCTACCTTATTTATCCTGTAACTATACTGGCGTTTTTTCGCACTAATTTCTATAAAATACCTATTGCACTGCGTCTCATAGGCGGCGGCTTCTCAAAGGCGCGCGTGACGTCACAGGTCCGCTCATTGCGACACACAAGGTATATTTTAGAGGCAATTATTAGAAGAGTTAAGAGAGCCTGCGGTCCTTAACCCGTTTTATTAGATACATCGTGTACTAAATTTCTAAAATGAAAAACTAACAGTGTCCTTTGACCTAACTACTAAACTGATTTGATTGAAATTTTGTAGGAAGGCTTGTAACATGTGTTAGGTATGTCTAGTTCATATAAATATCGTATTGTCATAACCACCCTGTATAGTTATCAAGCTTTCTGTCTTTGCAGTGATAAAATAAAATAAATAAATACGTTCAGACATTTTAACACACAGCGACATCTAGTCCCAAACTAAGCATAGCTTGTACTATGGGTATTAGATAACTGATATTAATACTTATATACTTTTTTTTGTTAATACATGCATAGAAGACACCCATACTCCGAAACTAATATTTGCAGATCATACAAACATTTGGTCCGACTCAGGAATCGAACCCGAGACCTCTTGCACAGCATTCGCATTCGCTACTACTGCGCCACAGTCCTAATGTTGTCCTTCTTCTCTTATTCGCCTTCTTTGCTCTAAATAATTTTGTAAGATTTTGGTAAGTATATTACCCATAATAATTCTTTTATATCAAAGTGAAATAGATTACATTATATAAAAAGAAAATGAATTGCACTATTTTTACGATAGTCACGGATTCTATGTTCCAAGAATACTATATTTTTGGTATATGCAAAGACAACTTGAATGGATGTACGTATGTATGTATATATCTTCAAGCATTGTTGATGTAGATTCTTGGATTCCACATTGAGTTGTATTGTATAGCTAATTTCCTTTGTAATGCCATATATTTGTCGGCAGTGCTCGACAGTGTACATATTTCTTTTTTTAAGCTTTTGTAGTGTTTTTCTTTGCCTTAAATAAGGACTATGAGTAATTGCCATAGGGACACTGTACAAATATATATTTTAATGATTTCTATTGTTTTTCTACGTCAGTTTGTAAATCTAGAATAAAATATAAGACAGATTATATGTGTTTTTATTGAATATAATTACACGGTTGTAACAGAAGTGATGCTATATGTGTGTGCTAATATGATATGGCATTAGGTACATCTCGAATCCAGGTGGGAGAGCCACGCTTCGGCATGTATGGTCCGGCTCAATCGGAGTGATATCAAGGCCTCACAGAAAACCGGCGTGAAACAGCGCCTGCGCAGTGTTTCACGGAGTGAGTGAGGATACCAGAGGCCCATAATCCAACCCTTCCCTTCATCCCCCCTCCCCATCCCCCAAGGCCCTCAATGCACTTGTGACGCCTCTCGTGTTACGGGTGTCCATGTCCATCATCAGGCGATACGGCTGCTCGTACGTCCACTATTCCGTAAAAAAATGTGTGATGTTAAATTGTCATATTTGTCACGGAGTAAATACGATTTATTTACATATTAAATTATATATGACATAGTGTACAATTTCGAAATTTCGAAAGGTCAACATCATAAAACAAGTGATTATCTTATAAGTTTTTTTAAATACAATTTTTTATTACTTATTAATAAAAAAAATAACGTTAAACCTTTTCATTGGATACCCGTATTGGGTAGGTTTTTTAGAAATATGTACGCCGCCATTTTGGTTTCATAATAATACCGATTAAAAATATTTGCATTGTTATAAAAACTAAAGGTATATTCAAAATTTCAGCTCAATATAAAGGCGGGAAGTGGATCAAATTTAGCTTGCAAGATTGAATTCCACAAACATCGAGACTGGTGAAACTAAATAAAAGATTGTACTAACCGTTGCTAGTTCTTATATTCGCGCGTCTTCCAACCGCGTCTCCACCCTACATCTGCCTAGTACCAAGCAAATAACGCTCGTTCGCACGCTCTCTATTCTGGCATGATATACCGCGACTGTCAGCTATCACCAAACCTAACAATAACTTAAGCTCGATCGGACTGTGCATCGATGCCGCGTGCCCGTAATGTTTAGTGTAGTAATATGTAATGTTATATTAGAGTCCGTACTGTGATATTACGTGGTGAAATAATAAGAATTATTTCAGACGTTTAACACAACACCATCTACTCCCAGGCTAAACAAAGCGTGAGTTATGGGTGCTAGACGAGTAATATAAATACATTTTTTTTTTGTTAATAAATACATATATTATGCATAGAAAACACCCAAAATGCGATATAAATATTTGCAGATCATACAAACATTGTGTCCGACCCGGGATCGCAGCCGTCGCATATGCTATCACTGCGCCACCGAGGAAGTAATATTACACGTAATACATCAATGGCATTACTTAGAAGTGGCTACTATGAAGTTTATTTGTTTTATTTTAAACTTTAATTTATATCTTTATGCACTTTGTACATCGGCGGTTAATGCCCAAAGCATCCTGGTTCATTCAAAATTCAGGGTGGTGTAGAAATCTGTAGCGAGGTACTACAACATTCGTGCTGTCGTGTTTCGTTGGTAGCGAGACCTGCAACCAATGATACAGCAGCGTCTCAATGGGCCACTATAGTGTAGGTCCTTATGTAGCACTCTTGCATTCGCAATGAGTATGATAGCCACCACTCTTGGAAAACAGCCAGCGCCATAAGCGTGAGGGCTCCGTAATTTAGTCTTTTAACTTACAGGTTTAGAGGGAGTCAAACAAGTATTGTTAAAAATTAAAGTTACGTACTAAAGTACAATTGCTTGGAAAATAACCACTAACTACTATAGTATAATAAATTAAAATTGTAGTATGTATGTATAACGTACCCGACACTTAATTTACTTTTTATACTGATGATTGTATTACACTTTTACTCATATCTAAATTATCTAATCAGGAAGCTAAAGTTAGTAACCAGATTAGTCAATTTAGATAATAAGTATTATAGCACTTTATTGTGATACTTGCTTCTTGGGGTTTTATCAGCCACGTAATATGTAAGCACTATAGGAGTTTAAAACAACAAATACTTTTTTGTATCTTTAATAATAAAAAATATTACAGATCAACTTCAGAATCTTAGTGACCTTTGATCACTAACAAACAGAAGAACAGCAAACAATAAAATTAAAAAAAAACTTGTGTGAATGGAAGATGTATGTTCGTTCAAATATTAGAAAGGGAATGTGTAATACCAATATACATGTATTTACACTTATCTATACTCACATCGCACCAGAGGCAAACATCAGTGGTACAAGTTGACTATAACTAACTATAGTTGCAATAACATGTTCGAATAACATGCAAAAAAAAACTTAAAAATACATAATGAGTATTTATAAAAACAAACGAACAATATTATATTCCTACAATAATTCTTTCAACAATATTCATAACAATAAACTAAAAACATATGTGAACTTGGCTGGTATTTTAAAGAGTCATTTATAAACTAAACATATGAAAACGAAGTACAATAAAAATAACGCCACTTTAGAAACAATTTAGAAAAATTTAACGTTTACAACTTTTCTTCGTATATTTATTAAATAATATAAATATTATGCAGTTTATAAATCATATTAGCAATGTTTAAGCAACGCCTTGAAGAACACAGAATTACACCTGATAATATTATTCAATGTATTCTTATATAAGTCACTGTGCATTGCTTCGTCACTAGATTTCTATGATACAATTAAGACTTGGCTTCACTCAAAATAGCAATCATACAATATCTTATACATTTTTATAATCAACAGTCTATGTCGTTACTTCAGATACTTCTGCAGCCTTTTCAGTTGGTTGGTTCTCAACTTTTGTATCTACAGTTTCTGATAATTTTTCACCTGAATCAGCAACTTTTTCTACTGTCCCTGTGGGTGCTATTGATGTCTTTTCTGTTGACTCCGTAGATTTCTCTGTGACTTCGTCAATGGTTTTTGTATCTTTTTCTGACAAATTATCTATTTCTGGTAGCTTTTCTTTTGATTCGGATATTTTTGTAGTCTTTGTTGTTGACTCTGTAGATTTCTCTGTGACTTCCTTAATGGTTTTTGATTCTTTTTCCGAAACATTATCTATTTCTGGTAGCCTTTCTTTTGATTCAGATATTTTTTCTATTGTTTTAGTTAAATTTTCTTTTCTTTCTAAGTTATTTTCGATAAATTGTGACTTTGTGTTTGATGTTTCTTCTATGTCCTTGGCCACTTTATCAGTTTCAACTGCGGATATTATTTCCGAAGATGCTACTGAAGGGGAAAGTTCACCACTAATATAGCCCGTGTCTGTATAAATGGACTCTTTAGATTCATCACACTCAGGAGTTTTTAATGACTCACAAAGACTGTCAGTTGATACATTTTCCTCAGGTTTATTTGCACATATATCCTTTTCTTCCTCTTCACCAATTTCGTCAGATTTATCATTAAAACACTTGTTTTCGATGACTGTGTGATTACTATCTAAGCTGACATCTAAGTCGTGTTGTGATGTATTGAGATCAGTTTGCTCACTAGCTACATTCTCTATTAAATCTATGTCACCTGCTACTTCATCTGATACTGTTGTATCATTCTTTATATAAGTAATAAAATCTTTATCGTCAACTAGTAGTTTAACCAGTATAGGTTCTTTAGTGGTATCTAAAAATTCTATTTGGAATGTTGTATTTTCTATGGTGAGCTCATCAAGTTTATCTTTGCCAATTTCCTTCAACGAATGGTCACCAAATGTCCCAGCTAGCCTGCAACATTTTGCCAATGGCTCAATAATAGCAAGATCTTCTGGTAATTGTCTGAATTCTTCGCATTTAGCTTTATTACCGTAGTCTATAAACTGCACATGGTAGCCTATGTCACAAAATTCTAAAATCTTTGCTCTGTACCATTGTTGGTCTTCTGGCCAAAATGCAGCACTAATGGACCCTACTTTAAGTTCTGTAGCTGTCTCAAATTCAGGACTATAGTTCATTTTTTCCGTTACTTTATCAAGATCTGACGTTGAATCTTCTAATTGTACATAGAACTCTTCAAGGCTGTTGACAAAGCAGATTTTTCCATTGCTAAGTAAATCCTGTCCAACTGGAGTCGGTCGCTCATTTGGCAATTCTTCACAGAGCGCTACGAGCTCCTCTGTGACAGATTTACCCTCGAGGTACAACTCCACGATAGAAATATCACCGGACGCAATAAATTGTACGTTGAATATCGTAGCTCCCTCTGCAGCTAACTCGTTAAATCTGATCTCAGATTTACGTGACCACTTAATATCTCGGGGTTTTTGTAAGGCGCACTTCCTTGAAAGAGCAGGTTTAATTTTTAATTCTTCAGGAAGACTACGTAATTCGTTTGCAATTGAAGCATTCCCATAATCCATAAATAACACTTCAGTTCCCTCTGATCCATCGACAATTACTTGAGCTCGATACCATGCACCATCTTCGGGATATTTAGCTGCACAAATAACACCTTCCTCTTTTTCTATTAATTCTGGGAAGTTTTCGGCATCAATCATAGCGGCTTCCATAGCTTGTAACTCGGGGGCAGCAGTTTCTAACTGAATCCAGAATTCAGACGGTGAGTTAACATGACTAGCAAAGCAAGATGGTAAATCTCCACAGTCGTTGTCTTCAGATCTTATCGCATGACCTTCAGATACCAATTTATCTGTAATGTTTTGACCACTAACGAAAATATCTACGTAAGTCGTAACATCTTTTAATACAATCAAAGCATCAACTGGTGCCGATATATCACCAACTAGTTGAGTAAAGTAATCAGAAGCGGGTTCAGACCACTCACCAGTTCCTGTCGGTACAGCATTTACACTGGATTTGACAGCATATCGTTCTATTTCTTTTAAATGATCTGGTAAAGCTTTTATTAGACCTGGTTGATTATCAAGTACATCCGTGTTGCCATAGTCGATAAAACGGACTGTCGTTATATCGGAATCTGAGTCGAGAATTTCGGCTCGGTACCATTGGTCATCTGCTAAATACTTGGCAATGCATAGTGTACCAAGTTCACGATTTTCGATGTCAGTGTAAGTATTTGCATTAGCTTGTAGCTCTGATTGTATCTCTTCAATCTTATCGATTTTGTCTAACATTTGCAGCCAGAAGTGACCAGGTGTGTCAATATGGCTGATATAAACCTGGGTGCATCCTTCAGGTAATGATATAGGCTCAGCCGAAGGAGCTTCTACTTTTTCTTCTTCCTCGGCAGATGTTACTCGAGGGGTGGCATATTTTTCGTTAACCAATTTCATAGCCAAGTCCACACCATCTAAATGTAAACTTGCGAGCCAACCATCTGAACCAAAGGCCAATGTTACTTGGACTTCCTTTTCATCAGTCCATTCTTTTAATTTGGCAAGTGCATCCTCTTGCAAGGCTATTAGTCCTAAGCTAGCTACCAAGGCCAATACACAGGGTTCATAGAACTTAGTGTCAAGCTTCTTAATAGACTCCTTGGCGACGACTTCTGTATTACCATAATCGGGAAACTGGACTTTGGCTTGAGATTCTTCAACATTTATTATTGTAGCGCGGTACCAGTTGCCATCATGTGACTTTGCTACACACATACCGTCAACTTCGTAAGAAGGCAGATCTTCAGGGGTACCTATAAAAAATAATTATAATTATTATATATATATTAATTTTTATGTGCAATATTTTCATTATCGCTTTCCTGCAATCTGTTAAAATAATTAACAAGAGATAAATGTAATGAGAGTGTTGGGGAAGCGCATACTAATTATTGATTAGACAAATGAGCTGTTGATGAGAGTTGTCAGTCAAAAGTTAGTCGGAGATGTCATAAGTTACACATTACGACATAACATATACATCAGTATTCTATGAATCTCACCTTCTTCATAAAACTTGTACAGTTCATCAAGTAATTGGGCGATTCGATCGCCATCACTAGACTTTTGTAAGTAGAACTCGTTGAGGTTTTCCACGTGTGATATGTAACACATCCCGAAGTTGTAGTTGAATACGGCTCTCATGCAGAGTGGCACGACTTCATCGTAAGCACCTTCATCCGGCTCGAAAATTGCGATTTTTTGACCTGTCTCTGCTTGGTAGAGTGTGGACACCAAGCTGAGTAGAACAATGTTTGTTTTTATAATCGCAATATGAGAGTAGCACAGTTCATGCGGATGACATTCATATTTTGTATAACAAAATATTTCAAGATGAAAAAAAAAGGTTTTATTAAGAATATTTATGTACTATGAACCTTAAATACATGGCATATTTAATTACTTTTGCATAATATCATTTGCCCATAGCACTAATTTTTATAAGCCACAGAATATTCAAAAGTGATTTAACTAAATAAATCATTGCTTAGAGCGAATTTATTTGAAATACTATGATAATGACGTGACATAAACTCGAACTGGGCTCCAATTAAATAAAAAGATGAAGTTTTACAAATATATGACTTGTGTCTGAATTTCTTAAATAAGTTTGACCTTTAATGTATACTACAGAAGTTACTGCCACTACCTGCATTAAAATATTGTTTTCAATCATTACGTTTATGACACTTTAGTGTAGAAAGCAAGTTAAATAATTTAAGCAATTTGATATTAAAAGAAAAGCACCTGCTAGCTAGAGATTTTTATAAAATTTATTGAATATTTACCTTATTCCTTCGACTTCGTTGATATAGATAATGACATTTTTGCCTATGAGTTTTTCTTTCAGTTCGTCAAGGGACATTAAAGTTTTGGATTCAGCTGTGTAATTGTTCAGGCAACATTCTAGTGACTGGTAGTAGTATACACTTAACTCAGTGGGTAGAATCATGAGCTGAAATTATAAAAGAGGTTTATACATCAAATTATACAATAATAATAACCGCACACTCTCAAACACGGTCGCCTGACCTCTTACTAGACAGAGTGTAATTATGATATTATTTATTTATATATTATTAACTACTTACGTTCTCCAAAGTTGTAACAACTGAGTTACCATAGTCAGGTAATGTTGCCTTGATATTAGCTACATCAGACACATCTTCCAGTATCGCGCGGTAAATTTTACCTTCATGCTTCAAAGTGCAGTGGATACCTTCAGCCAGGGTGTCTGCGCTTAGCGGACTGAGCTGTGGAAAATCATATTTATGAATTAGTTATTTTCGTTAGTTAGATATTCGTAAGTGCTTCTGAGTTAGGCTCAATTGATATCTATTGTGATAATAATTGAGCCTAAGTCAGAAGCACTTTTGACAGTGACTAAAGGACTGTCATAGGAGAATATTGTATGTTTTGCTACCAACTTGCAGCTACATGAATGTACTATTTTTAATGTAAGACCAAAAATAATTTGACAGGCTGTGCTGTGTTAACACCTACAATAACTTGTGGGTAATTTTATTGCAAATCTTTCTTCTACAAAAAGTGTCTCGCTAGTATAAAATTATGACACTTATTATAAAAATTAGGAAAGGAGAAATCTTACGAATATCGTGCTGTTTTTTTACGATAGAATTGAAAGTAATTTCTAAAAATCACACATTGTATTATGAAATACTAAGTCTTATTTTAAACATTTTAATTAATTTGAATTGCAAATATTAGAGCATCTACATTAAAGTGAGTTAACTAACTTTATTGGGATCGTAGTTGGCAATGGCATTCTCTACAAGAATAGCTTTGTCTAAGTCCAATTGAACGTGGAACTTTTCAAATGACTCTATGTGGGTCACTCGGCACAGTATCTGCTGACCAACGATGATTGTTAGATCTATCGCTTCATCTGTAAACAGAAAATCACATTTATTGGCGAAATAAGTATTTTTAAAGCAGCATTATTTAAAATATTTTAAGTGTTTGAAGCAATTCATACACTACATAAATATTTTGAGGTAAAAAATAAAGAAACGAAAAAAAAAAATGATACAAGTAGCTCTTTTACGTTTACTAGTTTTCATGTTTGGATTACAGAAAAACACATATTACCCTTTAAAATAGTAAAACTTGGTAACCAAAGTAAACTATTTTTTCTTATTTCATACATTTAAAATGTTTTTACCTTTTAATGTCACAGATGTTTGATGTTCAGATAACTTAGCGAGCTGCTTCTCAACCAAAGTATCCACAACACTGACGCCATTGTTCCATAATGACACCTTATATTGATCTTCAACATTTTCTTGGAACACGCACTGGTACCGAGGGGCATTGAAACATAAGTCTATTTCGGGATCTGCCTTCCATTCACCGTCTACAGGTTTCACTCCCGTCAGTGAACAATGTATAGCCATCTTAGGTAGTTCCATGAGCTGTTTATCAATCTGCCAAATATCTTTAGCGTCTACAAGTTGCTTATTTCCAAAGTCAACGTATCGTACAATGAATTTTGAGAAAGGTTGAACGGATACAATGGTCGCGCGGTATAACACCCCGTCTACTGGGTAACGCGCAAGTACTGAACCACCTACGGGGACTTCACCGCTATAAGACTTCACACCTTTGTAGAGTTCTGGTATTTTATGCATCATTTCCAGGAATTTCGGCTGTAGAGACATTACTTGGGTAAAGAAACTTTCCGGAGATATTATCCACGTAACGGATACTTCGTGTTGCGTACCAATATCGATAACAGGATCTGAGAACGGAGTATCCAGGGGAAGTGGTTCGGATAATTCCTTATATTGAACTTGGGTGAATTTGCTTCTCGGTTTGTAGGGGGGAGCGCGGCCCGACCGCTCTCCTCTGCTGTCTTGGGATTTGAAGCTTTTCTCTGAGCGTTTGTCATCGTAAGATCTTTCAGCTCGATCTCTTGGAGTGAAGTTACTACGAGGTGGTCTGTCGCTTCTATCGTTACGGAATTCGCGTTTTTGATTCCAATCTTTCTTGTCTCCTCGGTTATCGCGTCTGTCCCCGCGGTTTTCTCGATTGTCACGATTCTCTCGATTGTCACGATTCTCTCGATTGTCACGGTTATCGCGGCGGTCGAAACGCTCTCGGCCAGTTTTGTTACCCCAGTCATCAGATCTCTTTTCTTCCTTGTCATCTTGGTCGTTGTGATACCTATCTCTGTAAAATCATGATAGCTTATTTTAATAAGTATACTTCTTATTATTTTGAAGACAAAACATTAAAATCATTTTATTCACATATGATGATAAATGTTCATTTTAATATGCTTTGTTACATTGTGTAGCTACATTTTACACCACACCAAGCTATCAGAATATTAAATAAAATAATGGTTAGTGTAATAGTGCTGGAGTGAGAACATATAGTGTCAGAGATAAACACTGTGCAGTGGAATGCCTTCACAAGCTGGAATCTAGTTCTTTTGTTCAATATGCAACAAATTAAAAACAATGTGCAGGGTAAACCAAGCAAAGCAAGCAAATAGAGCGAAACAACGAGGACGGCGAGCCAACCTTTAATGCTTTACTTCAATATTGTATCCAGAAATATTTAATTTTGTTCATTATTTGATAACGGAATTAATTAAACCAAGGTTATTTGAAGTAAAAAAAGAAGGTAAATGTTAGTCATCTAACATTCAGATAATGAGAGATGGCTATAAACATACGTATAAAATCGCCATTCGTCTATTTTCTTCTTGTCATTACTTGAACCTATTCATTAATTGTTAGCAACGAAAATCAATTAATCTATAAAGCATTATGGTTGACCAGACACAAAGCAAAAACGTTTTTCTTTTAAACAGGCGTGTGATGTTTGCACTATATACACCACAGTACCGTTTTAGCCGATCCTGTATGGAACTGCCTTTAGAGTTCTGTGCGTCGATAGACGCAGCCTCTGCCGCTTGCCTTAACCTTTTGCCGACCCCACTGACATCTTTCTTCCAATTAGGCTTTTGTCCAGACTTATCATGTTGTTGTTGTTGTTCCCTAGGTTTTTTTCTGTCGAACCAGTTAATCCATTGTGAAAAAAATACTGAAGTGTTTTTAACGTATCGGTGAAAGTAGCACTTATGAATAATAAATACGCAAAATTTTACGACTGGGTTACGTTATACGTTGCTGCGAAATGCTATTATTACTTGAATATAAATACTGGAGATTTTTTTTACAATTATTGTGTATAGAATGTATACTAGTGCGGGTAAGAAATAATGAAATCATTTCAAAAATTAATGAAATTTTTGCCGGGCGGTGCCTTGTGATCAGTTACTGTTAAAAAGGAGCAAAAAATAACCTTGATACAAATCAAAAAGTATTTAAGAGTTTAGTATTTTATATAACGATGTTTAAATTGCATTTAATACAACTAAATTAAAAAGTAAATTGTGTAACAAGTGTTCAACGAAGCAATGTAGAGCGGTTAACAGTGTGAAATAACAATTTTACTTCAGTATGAATTATATAATTGATAATTTCAAAACATTACTTAAATGTACAGTAAAAAATTCAATCATTAGTGATAAAGCAAATCACTTTAGGTGACCCTAAGCAAACTTAGCTGGTTAACCAATTAGGGTCAAATAGGATAGAATCATTCATTAATCCAACAGTACCATTAGAAACCGTTGTGTATGAAATGGCGGACTTTTCATGTGATTTTCAACCTAATGTGTAAAATATTCTAAAGCAGAAATAAACACATACCTGTCTCTAGGCCCCTCTCTATTGTCTCTGTGAGTGTTTTGCCTGGGTTGGAAAGCTGGCTGTGGTGTTTCCTCCAACTCAACATCACCGCCTTGAGGAGGTGGTGCTGGGGGATTGTTCTCACGAAGTCTTGGAGGTCCACCGCGTCTGTGGAAATGATTCGACTACACGATTGGCCTAGTGGTTTCAGTGGTCGCCACGCCACTTCCTACTGCGCCAAGTGTTGTGGGTTCAAATCCTACATGGGACAACGCTTTGTGTGATCCATAAATTGTTGTTCTAAGTCTGGGTGTACTTTGTGTCCGTTTCATGTATGTTTGTAAAGATCCCCGCGACACAGGAATGTATATTCCTAATGCGGGAGTTGCCTTT